>VXBA01001580.1:137822-226276 GCA_013399895.1 Serilophus lunatus
CCGGAAAGGAGAGCCCGAGACCTCAGTACATCTCCCTTCGCCATTTTAGCCCCCACGCCCATTCCCCTCCTCCCCGCCCCTCGGTGACAGGGGCAGCTCGCACCCGTCCAGCGCCCACCCCCCTGCCCTGGCCGTCCCCGCTTCCCCACGGCGGCGANCCCCTCCGCGCCGCGCTCCGCCGCCGCCGCCGCCGCGCAGAATGATGCCATCTCACAGCGGCATCGGCGGCTCCTGCACAACAGCCCTCCTCCCGCCGCCGCCCCTCCTGCTCCTGCTCCTGCTCCTGCTGCCGCCGCTCCCGCTGCTGCTCCCGCCGGGCGCCCCCGACGGCCGAGCCAGCCTCGTGCGCGCGCCCCGGGCACGGACAGCGGGAACTTGTGGAGCTGGAACGGCCGCCGCCGCCCGGGCGGGAGGGCCCAGTCGGCTCCGANCGGGCCAACCCGCAACCCGAGGCGGCTGCGGCACAGCCGGTTTTGTTCTCTTACCGTGGCTCGCAGCCTCACAGCTGCCGCCGCCTCCTTCTCCTTCCTCCCACCTTTTTCTTCTTCTTCGCCTCCTCGCCGCCGCCGCCGCGGCTCCTCACCCCTCCGCGCCGCGCTCCGCCGCCGCCGCCGCCGCGCAGAATGATGCCATCTCACAGCGGCATCGGCGGCTCCTGCACAACAGCCCCCCCCCCCCCCCCCCCCCCCCCCCNCTGCACAACAGCCCTCCTCCCGCCGCCGCCCCTCCTGCTCCTGCTCCTGCTCCTGCTGCCGCCGCTCCCGCTGCTGCTCCCGCCGGGCGCCCCCGACGGCCGAGCCAGCCTCGTGCGCGCGCCCCGGGCACGGACAGCGGGAACTTGTGGAGCTGGAACGGCCGCCGCCGCCCGGGCGGGAGGGCCCAGTCGGCTCCGAACAGTGCGCAGCGGCGGTGGGAGGGAAGAGGCGAGCCTGAACCGAGCCTCTTCAAAGGGGACAGGGCTTATTCCTAGCGCCTGCCCCGGGCTGAACCAAGTCGGGCGCCGCGGTGGGGAGAAGAGCCGAGAGCACGGAATCGACCTCGGGGGAGGCGGAGCCGGGCCGCAGCGCCGGGGCGCCGTCCTCGGGGCAAAACGTGCTGGGGCAGGATAAGGGGAGCTTCTGGGAGTCGCTGCCCCCCGAGAAGACTCTTCTGCGGCAGCGGCGCCGAGAGCCAGCACACCCTGGTGCTGTGGGAGCGATAAAGGCGGGGGGTGTCTCCTCCCCCCGCCTCCCGCCTCCCTCCCCGGCCGCGCAGGCAGGGCGGGCTGCCGCGCGCAGTCGGGAGGATCATCTGCCGCCTGACAGGGGCCCTTGGCAGCGGGATCCCTTCGGCTGCCTCCCGTCCTCCATCTCCGGACCTCTTCTCCCTCTCTGAGTAACTTACCCTTTCCCGTTGTCGAGCGGACGGATGTAGGCGGAGGAGAGGCAGCTCCTTGCAGCCCTCGACGGCCGCGGAGAGGGCGGCCCGGCTGTCCCGCTGCAGGGCGAGACGCCGCCCGCCCCAGCGGCACCTCCGACAGCCCCGGCACGGACACGGGGCCGGCTTTCCCCTTACAGGAAACACAGGCGTTCCCTGCGGATTTACAAACCCACAAGTACTTATATGCAGAAACTTGTGAGGCTGAAGCTGTGCCTTACGTTGAAGACTAATGGAGTTCTGGCTTCGTACCGTACAACATAGTGCTGTGTAGGCAGTGATAACATAAAATTTTGGGCATAAACAAGGCCTTTGAGTGGTTTTCACAGAGTCCGTCACCACTGTTAATTCAAAGGAACAAAAGCGTATAGTATGAGACCCTGGAGCAACTTCCAGACAAGTCTGATGTTTTCTTATTCTTCAAAAACAACATGGGGGGCAACAGTCTGATTTGAGCATGTAAATTCTTTCAGGAAACAAAAAGAACGCTCTTAAAAGTACTACTTTCAAACCTATTCATTCTTCATAGGAAATATGTAGGAAAACCACAAAGTTTGGGAAAGGAAAAAAACATGTACATTTCAACTTTTAAATGTATCTTAGACTATTCTAGAAGAAAAAAAAAAAAACTAGTCTTCTCTTGAGTGGTAATACTAATACAAGTGCCTGAAAACTGATGATTTAAGTTTTTACACGCAGCAAGTGTAACAAAATCCAGCGTGGGCAATAAAACTAGCTGTTTAGAGTTAGCAACTTAATTAATCTATTTCATTTACAGAATCCAGGGAATTCTGTTTTCTGTGCAACTGAAACTTACATTTAAAGAAAACTCAAGTCCCTCTTTTGTTCTGAGGTTGTCCAAAATTAGGTATTTGAATACTCCAGGGGACTACTTTTACAATTTTTTGGTAGCACTTCCAGAGCCTGCTACTAAGCTCCATCTCTCTTTTCTATCTGTTTTTCTGGCATAAAGCAACCTAATTGAAATGGATGCAGCATTATATTCCCAGCCGCAGAGGGCGGGTGAAGGTGTAAATGGCAATATTTCTATCTCTGGTCTTTGCATAAGATATTAATTTCTCTACTGCTGGGCTTTGGTTGTTACTAAAATCGGTAATAAAAAGTATAAGCATAATTTCTTAATATAGGTGTAAACTTTCTAAGTGCTTCTTTCTTGCCTTATGAAGTATGAAAAATATTTAGTGACTTCGAGCAATACTCTATGCACAAGTTGTGGGCTTCTCTGGCTTGCCTTCTCCCTGTTTTAAAACAAATTTTGTCATACATTTGTCTGACCCTGGAGAATAGTGACGTTCCAAGTATTTTTCCCTCTTAAAAGAAATTTGATACACCAATAAATGCAAAATGTCACGAGTTTGGTTTTAAATATCTTATAAAATCTCAAGATATTTTAATTTTTTTCCAGCTTCTTTTAGGGCAGTAGAGAATGGTAACTCAGAATCATAGAATGGATGAACTTGAAAAGGGCCTTCAAGTTCATCCAGTTCCAAATTCCCTGCCATGGGCAGGGACACCTTCCACGAGACCAGGTTTTATTCCAACCTGGCGTTAAACACTTGCAGGGATGAGGCACCCACAATTTCTCTGGGTACCCTGTTCCAGTCCTTCACAATAAAAAATTTCATCCTAATACCTAATGTAAACCTACCCTCCTTCAGTTTAAAGCTATTCCCTCTTGTTCTATCACTACATCCTGTTGTAAAAAGTCCCTCTTTAGCTTTCTTTTAGGCCCCTTCAGTTACTGGAATGTGCTATAAGCTGTCACCAGAGCCTTCTCTTGTCCAGGCTGAACAATCAAAACTCTGTCTTTATAGGAGAAGTGCTCCAGCCCACTGGTAGTGTATGAACACATAATGGTTAAAAATGAAACATTGGAAATTTGTTGAAAACATTTGAGTTATGCTTAGGAGTTGTACTTGTTTACTTATATCTGAGAAAGTGCAAGTACAGTTTTCTTCATTTTGCAGATAAACACTTTGGTTTTATTTTCTTCTGTGCTTTGGTCAGTATTTTATCATATAAGGCTAAAGGCTAGGAGGAATTAATGCACGTTTGGTGTCCTCATTGCCTCAGAACTCTGCTCTTTATAGAGTGAAATAAAGAGGGTTTATTAACCCCTTAGTTATCCCTTTAGAAGGTTAACCTTGGATAAGGTCTCATAAGCCACTAAACTTACCAAAACAAATCAACCAAAGTTAGGTTGAAAAAGGATCTGCATGAAGATTTCTTTTTTAAAATAAATATATGAGTCCCATCTATACACAATATTCCCGAGAGTCATTTATGGTACTGTTGAAAGTTTTTAATGGTGTCTCCTTGTGTATATTTCTGACTTTTTTCTCTTTTCAAAGTAAGGAGAGTTTTGATGAACTTGGACTCAGAGTAGATATCTATAAAATAGGCTGCAGAATACACTGGGATTTTCCTTAGATTTGAATAGATCTTTTCTGGCTTGCTTGAACAATGTACATTTGATAAGCATGGATTTTAGGACCAACTATTGCAAAATCTAGATTTTAAAAGACTGGAGCACCCACTTGGCTGGACTCGTATCTTCTATTTCAGTGACAATTTCTGCTGTTGTAACTGCACACAGAGGATTGGCAGTAAGCAGTGCTAGACATTAATTGGAAAGTCCAAGCATATAGCGGTAGTTTTGCTCCAAATATACTTTTGGAGAACTCTTCTAGAGATTTAATAGGGTGTGAACCAGTAAAACTGTAAATTAATGTCATTAGTAGCCCATAAAATTATTATACAAAACTCTCTATTTGTATTTCTGTTTTTCTTTGATTTCTTTAATATCTTACAAAAGCCTTGTGTTAAACTGTATTCCCCAAGAACTGCAGAATAGTTTAAAAACTTCCATAGAAAAGTGAAAGTGAATAAGTAAAAACAAAGTAATAATTAAACTTCCTTAACAGTATGCAATAGTAAAAGGTGAAGCTGGAACCAAATCTTTCTGCCTTTAATAGATTCAAATGCAAGCTGATTTTACCTGAGCAGTAGCATGTAAAACTAGTCTATATGTGGTTTCTGCTTGAAATGAATGAAGTTTTATAATACAAGTCTTAAGCGCAAGCGCTTAGTTTGGCTGCTTCTTCATCCCTAATCTTCAAAATGTGAAAAAATAAAAAAATCAGTACCTTAATGGGATTAGAGGGAAGATTTGCCTGCTAATTGTTGTTGGAGGTTTGGGGGGGGGGGGGGTGTTGTGTGTGAAGATTTATTATTACAAAACTCATACCAAGTAAGAAAATTTTTGGATTAGTTTCTTTGGACTGTATTCAAAAAGGCATTTAGGCACCTGAACTGTGGTTTAGATAGCACTTAAATTGTACCTTTTAAAGCACAAGCCACAAAACCCTGTAGATGTAGTCACTAAAGTCTGCCAGTGGATATACTCAGTGTCCGTGGGCACGTGCAGTGGGCCCCTGATGTCTTCATCAAAGCAAAATAATTATTGCTTGACTCATTCCTGGTTTGCTTGAAGTCCAGGTGGTGCATAGTATCTCATCTAAAATCCATGAAAGGGTGAATCGGGGAGGCATGGTTAAGAGAGTATCCAGTACAGAAAAGGTCTGAAATAGATACAAAGTACAGAAGTTACAGTGAGGACAGAAGCAGAGGGGAACATTGTAACAGTGATCACCAGGCGTTACATTATCCTGATTGGAGAACATAGGACCTAAAAAAACCTGTATTTTGTGACTGCTACACTCAAACCAATCTCTTTTCAGGTCAGACTGTGACCAATTAGTGTCGTCTGATTTGGGGCCAGGATTATCCCTCCTGTGCCAGCTCTATGGAGCTTTACAAAGGCACACTTGAAGTAGTGCAACAGAGTAATGCCGGACAACTCAGCAACTAGGCAACATAGCTAGAGCAGCTGGGAAGTTTTAGTTTCTGGTCTTGCTTCCCAACAGTGTTCAGGCATTTTAATCAATGGCTTTTCAATGCACAATATTGGCTCCTGTTCCAGGACAATAAACATTCCTTATAACAACTGAACGTCTGCACTGTTGGCATTCGGTCAGAGGCTTCTCATTTCTCTCACTCAGATTCCATGATTGTTATGTTCTGCAAGCAGACTGAATATAGTTATGCATATGTTTTATTTGTATACATGTTTGTGCCTGCAAAATTATACCTTAAATATATATTGTCATTGCAAAATATTTATGTAGTAAGTAGGGGGCAAGGGTTTGTCCTCATGTTATTTGTTGGTTTGGGTTTTTTTACATTACATTACTTTAGTCCTTTTTTTACTGTGTATAATTAAAAGTCTCTAGTTTTACAATGGTTAAGGAACTGCACCTTCCAATTATTTCCTCCTGTTTATTTATTTCCTCCCATCTACTAGAAAATCTCATTTAAGGTATGAGATATGGATTCTACTATTATATATGCAATATTTGGCACAATCATGTTCTAGTCTGTAGTATAAATGGCTTTGCATATGTAGCAGTATAAATAATACATAATAGTAATCACCTTTGGCAGAGTTAATTTAACTTGATGCCTCACAAAAATTTGGTGGGTGACTGCATTGAAATGAGTAGGTTTTTAAAGCAGTATTGTGGAGAAATTAAAACATGACTAGTTGGAAAGACTTGGCTCCAGTTAATATAAATCAGTAAAATTGCTTGCCTCTACTTTTAGGACATATTAGTTTCTTTATCTATAAATTCGGACTTAAAATAAGAATCTTCTCCCTACACCTTTTTCCAAGATGAAAAATTGTTAATTCAAAAGTTATAACTTTATAAAGATTGAGTGAATTATTGAGTAGGTAGAACCCATTGATTTTCATCTATTGTTCAAAAAAACCCTATATTTTTCTGTGTACAAACGTCTTGCGAAATATCTCTGTGTTTTGTGAATGTAGTTATTTCAATACCTTGATAGTCATCTTTTCAGATCTGTTACTCATCATTGAGGAACAAGTGAATCAGCAATAAGTTTATTTTTTATTTATATAAGCCTAGAGGTGTACCTAATCCTAGAAAACTATGAAAATGGCTTATCAAAGTATTTTTTTTCTGCTGGGCTATCAGAAACCTCAGATTTTATGTCAACATAATGTATTTGAAAGATAAACATATAGTTATCTTTAAATCAAGTACTGTTTTCACACTGACAATAGCATGAAATGTATTAATGTAAATTCACTTATCTCTTGAAATTGTAGCAGATAAATACTGAGCCACTGGTTGAAGTTTCTTGTTTGTCCTGGGTTACTTTTTTGAAGCATACATGCCCTTCTGGCTTGGAAGTAGGGCTGAGGTGGTGAGGTTGGGAGCAGATATTAAGTAAGCTGAGTGTGGCTTAAATGATGAGATGAGCATAGAAACAGATAATGGAGAATGAGGGACTCCAATCTTAGTGTATGAGAGTAAATGGTATGCCACAGGAGAGTGTGGGAGCATAGCAGCTCAGTTTGGGCCTTGAGAACAGAAGAGAAGAGGATTATCTAGAAGCCACAAGATGTGTGGCAGGCAGTATTTAAACAAGAGAAGGGAAATTGGTTTCTTCTATTCATATTCCAGTAGTAATATTTTGTATTTTTTTCTCACAAATAAAGGGTCAATGAGTTTTGGAAAAGAAAATCAGAGTATGGCAAGTTATTGTAGTCTCACTTTCCATGGAAGCAAGATGCATGTCTACCAAGTCTGTGGAATTACCCTTACATCTCCATAATAACTTTTTTGAGTTCACTGGCCAACTTCAAACATGTCTTACCAAACTGCTAAATTCTTTTTCTTTGAGAAAATAGATGGCAGAGTATAGTAGAAAGCTTCTGTAAATGTTCTCTGGAAGGGCTACGGACAAAGGAAAAGCCGCATCATTAAATTGCGCACTATTAACCACTGGAGAATGGGGAGAAGGGAAAGAGTAAACAATAAACCAGACAGGCCTTATAAATGCCTCCCATAAGAGAAGGCTTCAGTTGGAGTTTGCATTCTTAGGCACTAAAGTCAATCAACCATGAAAACCAAATCTTTAAGAGACCAAGCTTCATTAGTTTCAGTACTCACTGAGTGATGTGATTTAATTGCAGCACTACCTAAAGCAATGCTATGCAACCCTTGGTCTGTGGGTAATTGTTGGTCAATAAAATATCAAAATGGAGCTCAAAAAACTAGTCAAAACCAGACATTTCTGCACAGCCATATTCTCCCATGTATATAAGCAAAATGGAGAAAGAGAATAAAAGTTAGGTTAAATATTTTACCTTTATTTTTATTAGTCATTAAAAGAAAGCCATTGTGACTACTTCAATACAGTAAGCACAAGATGGTCTCTGAGTTTGTTTTGCCTCTAGAAGTTAAGAGTTCCTTCAGTTGAAAAGGCTGAGAAATCTAGCAGTCTAGAGAACACAGTCAGAGAATCAAGGTTTGGGCTGTTATAAGAGATCATATGTCCTTTTATTTCTGTATTTATGTAGCATAACTTAAAAAGGTCAAGTGGATGTAATTTGTGTTCATCCTTTGTCACAGCGTGGCCTAAGTGAACCACTCAGCCATCAGTTGAAGCTGCAAATTGCTCTTGTCTTTTCTTGATCCTTCACTGAACTTTAATCAGAAAAACTAAGAAATTGATCTTCAGCTTGGTATTTTCTGAGACTTTACCATATATTTTTTCTTTTATCATTACAATGGTTCTTAGAATATTCATACCTATTTAAGAGCTGAGAGTTCTCGCTTCCTTTAATATTCAGCTCTCTTCCTTTAGTACGTGTACTTAGTGCATTTCTTTACAGAACCCTCACCATGACTTTCTTTTATTCTAACAAAAAAAAAAAAAAAAAGAATTTGAACCTCAGTTTTCTCTTGACCTGCCTCTCTGACCTTTCTTGGATTCTTACCTGCAGGCCTTTTTTTTTCTTCTTAAGCCCTAGAACTTCTTTTGTCTCTGACAATCTCATCTTCTTTTCCTCAATTGGATATAAGAGTTAGACCATGGTTCTCTATGCATATCAGTAAATAAACTAGACTTATAAATATGTACATGTGTTTTAACAGCTTGGGAAAGTCTTTTTTGTCAAGTATTTACAGCATAGTACTGTTTGTTTCTTTATGAATAATATCAATGTTTAATGTAGTTAAATACATTTAAATTTTAAGACAACGCATACCTTTGGTAGAACGTAGTAATCTTGGTGAACAATTCCTTCCATGACTATTTAAACTGTCAATAAGAATAGACTAAAGAATGTTTAACTTTGATTTGGCTTTGATTTCCTTATTATTCTCTGCTTTAATGCAGCTATTGTTCCCAAATTTTTATTAACATTTCACTAGCAATTTGTGCATGTTGTGTATTTTAAAATAAGATATAGACATTATGTATATGTAATTTGCTATTTAACAATTGGGTTTAAGACCTTGTTCTTCTTAAGATTCATAAAGCAGTGATTTAACCAATTAAATATTAATACAGAACAATATTTGCATATTTACTGTATAAATCAGTGTATGACTTTAAAAGATTTAAAAATGCATTGCACTTTTTCTTCCACATTCTGCATATTCAGTTTAGCGTGTAAAATTTTAGCATAAATCTGATGGAATGACAAAAGGCATGTTTGAAACAGAACTAGTTTTGTGCTCTCTTTTGTCTCTGCCTTCAATTAGATGATATCTGTTGCTTTGGTGGGCCAGTTTGTGACATGGTCACTAAAATATTGGCAATATCGTGAGTAATGCAATTAAGTCTAAGTCAGTATTTCCTGCTGTAATAGCAGCTGTTTGAGGTATAGTGAAGTGAGCTTCTGCCGTGAGTGAAAGCCCATGGAGTTCTCCATAGGTCTTTCTCTGTATGATGTAAGATCTTGAAGAGGAGGCTTAGTTCTGAATTTCCAAGTGCAGAGTTTACTATACACAAAGGTATGTGGAAGATATGCTCAAATAAATGAGTTGTGTTTTTAAGGGGTGAGTCCTATCTTGCATATTTCTGTGTGTGAACTGTAGGCATCTCCTTTGGCTCTCTACCAAGTACTGAGTGAATACAGAACTGACGTGACATACTGTGCACAAAACATCTCCTTTATGTATATGGCCTTAGGGATGGTTCCTATTTTCAGAAAATAGTACTACCCATGAGCTTTCTTAAATTCACTGGATTGTAAGTGGGAGAAAAATGAAAGCAGGGTAAAGGATAAAGGTGATGGAAGATGGTTTGTTTGGAATAACAGAAATCAAAAAATTAATGTATTATTAAATATGTTTTTATTATCATTATCAGTGTCATCATTATTCCTGCTAACAATTCTAACTATTCCTGAGGGAGAAACAATATATAGCATATGACAATGAAATATGCATCATAATGGCTCTTTTTTAAGTGTGTTATTTTTCCTCTCTAAAATTTAAAAGCAATTTAAAAAAAAAAAAAATTAAATGACAAATACTATTTTATTATTCACAAACGATTAAGTAGATAGAGTAGTATTTACTTGGAGTTTGTTAAATTTAACAACAGTTTTACAGAAAAAAATTTGTGACCCAAAAATCTGACTCATTTTCATCCCCATTTAAAAAAAGAAAAAAAAAAAAAAAAAAAAAACTTTGGGGGGAAAAAAAGTATATTGACTGATGTAGCTTTTTTGACACAGTCGATTATTATATCTATGTCAGCACAATGTTAAAAAATGGCTTTCCAGCAATATCCAGCAAAGGTTATATTTACTTCCAGTAAAATAACTGTTTATTTGAAAATGCTAAAACATTTTAACTTGTTTTGAATATCTGTCATAATACAAGAATGTCAGGTAGCAAGACCAAGTTCCCTAATGATAAAGACTTTACTATGAATTGAATTAAATTCAAAACAACATTTAGGAGGAAAGACTTAACTTGGATTTCTCAAACTTAAGTATTTTATTTTCTCCCCCTCTTCACAACATGTATCACAATGCACTTGTTAAGCATGCTAGTCTGAACATATTGAGGAAGGTAACTGACCAATTTTGTTGATTTTTCGTGGGATACAAATATATTTTCTTATTTACTTCATGAAAGAAAATACAAAGAAAATTAAAGAGAAGTTAACGAAAGTGGAACTCACTGAAACAGGAAGGATAAAATATTCATGTAAAACAAAGAACATGTTTGATTTTAGATATGTATATTTTTTTAATGGTAAGTAATCTTGCATTTGTCTGGTTTTATACACCCTTGAAGGTTCAGGATCAATCATTATTTGAAAGGGAAATGGTAAGAAAAGAAGAAAATGTATATATTTCTGCATAGGTAGTATCCCTTCTAAGGCAAAGATAATACAGAGTTATTCTGAAGTAGTTAGCTCATAGCAAATAACTGTTTAGGTTTTCTGCAAAGCTATGGAAATCTGTTCTTGTTACATTAGTCTCTTGATAGCAGTTGAAACACAGGAAAAGCCTAAAATGTTATGTGTAAGAGTGATCTGCATACTTAGTTTTTGCTGTTTCCAAAGTATTGTTTGTATTTTTTCAGCAGCTGTGCCTGCTGCATTGACAGTGGCCAAACAGCAAATACAAGACTTGGACGACAGCTAAGATGTTGTAGTTGCATTTTCAGTCAATCTGAATTACATTCTAATGGAGATGAGAAGGCATTTTCTTTCAAAAAGCAAAGCTTGAACGTACAGATCTAGTACAAAAATTATTTTTTTAATATATAATGGATTCTAAAATTTTGCTGTCATTTTTAATATACTGAAATACCTGCAAATATATAATTGATAACAAAACTGAGTTGCAGTGCACCTGTGTGTGTGGGGGGAGGGTTTATTGCAATGAACAGAACTGACAAATCTGGACAGGCTGCAATCAGAAAACTCAAGTCAAATGATCTTTGTGAAGGAGCTAATGTTTTTAATCATTAAATAGTGAAGTTGACTCTTTGTCCCATGAGGTCAGTTGTTAAAATCTCTGCTGGTCTTTAGCATTGTCAGTATCTTGGTTATGAAAGGGCTGTTTTCCTGTACTAATGGCCTGGAAGGTCTGTGTGAGTTTAATAGATTGTTTTTCTATATGGTTTAATGTGAAACGTGCCACGTACAATTCAAAAATTGTGGTTTATCTCTTTAAAAAAAAATGAAACAAAAACCCCAAACAAACAGAAACAAACCCCAAAAACTACCAACTGAAAGAAGATTGTAGAACAAATGTAAACTGGATCAGGCAAAGTCACCATGTAGAGCTTTTTTCCACTAGTTCTGTCATTCACATAAGGAGGAAAAGAACTGATTAGACCTGGCCAGTAAACTGACTGGTTGTACTTTCTCTGATATATGCAATCCACTTGATAGCATGAAACGTTGACAATTTTAGGAAGATTTCTATAAGGAATTATCAAGATGTGCAGCAATAGTTTATTCTGATTTTTATTCCTTCTGTGCTTTTTTTCTGAGGACTTTTTCTCTCTGAGGTAGTTCTCCTGAGCATTTTGCTTTCAAAAGCAAAGGAGGCTTTCAAAAGCCAGAGAGGTTGGTTAAGTTTAAATACATCGAGTATTATATCTTCCTTGGGTTACGACCATTTCTAAGTTTACTTTGCTCTGTACTTTCTTTGAGAAAGAAAGAGTATAAAATATGATTAATTTTTTATTGCTTTTCCACTTACAGCTTGGAAACAGGTCATTAATTAATTTCATGTGGCTTACAGCCTGAGAGTGGGAAGAAGTTGTTGCATTAGTGTGTCAAAAAAGCAACCTCGACTGTGTTTGTTGTTATTGATAATGATATCTTTGTATAGGACATAAATATCTGAATACCTCATATAGGGGGGAGGTAAACAGTCTTTGCTATTGCCTTAAGAAGACAAAAGTGTTTCAGTTCTTGCTTTGCAATTTAGGTTTCATCTTGACAGAAGGTTTTTTTGCTAAAGATGTTTTTTTCAGCTTAGCAGTAACTTTATTTATGTCTTGCCCTCTTTCTGAGAGAAGATCTCTTTACTGTTTAGTATTTTCTTATCTTAAGAATATAAGACTGTGCCTGGCTGCAGGAGTGTAACTATATCGTACACCATGCATGTATATACGTATATGTGACCACTTCAAACTGTCAAAACCTGTATTAAGTTGGTGGATCCTATTTGTAACAGGGAACTGATGGATTATTTCTCTTAAATTTTGGTAATAGTTATGTTAGGATACATAAATCATTGAGCTGAGTGTGAGCATCATTTTTCTCAGCCAAGGGCAAACTGTGCCCAAACACATTTGGACAAAATGTGACTTGGTCTGCACTACTTATGTTGTAAGAATCAGCCTATTGCAGCTGGTATTAACTTCATATGTGGTAGCAGGCTCCTCCTGGAAAACAGCTTCTTTTTTTCCCCTCAAATTCAGACACTTTAATTGAGATAAATACATTATTATCTCCAAGAAAAAATTCTATAAAGTTAGACATTTTGGAACTTGTATCACAGTACCATTGGATTAGGTCATTTTAATTTTTCAGGTTTATGACATGTTTTGATATTGATCTATATATTTCTGAATTTCTAATTCTGTAGAGACAAACTGTCTTAACTGTTTTTCTTTCAGTGGAATTAGATTATTGTCGCCATTCTGGATGCTGTATGACTTTGCCAGAATACGTCAATTATTTGCTCTTTCTGTGACTTCAAGTACTGTCTGAGTAATAACCTGGCCTTGTTTATCAGCATCCTTGAGTAGGTGACAAAACTCTTTTGGGACACTTGAATTTCTGAAAGATTTTATTTCTTTTTCTTTCTGCTATATTGTGAATTTCTTAATTGCACAAACTGAAATGTTTTGAGAGAGATTTTAATAATCGTCATTCTCATTAATGTGCCTGGTGCTGTGCCCAAAACTTAATTGGTGCACTTCAGAAGATGTCTACTAATTGGAAAGAGTCCAGAGCAAACAAACAGATTTTATCAGACATCTAGAAAACGTGATCTACCAGGAGAGACTGAGTTTGTTTAGGTAGTTTAGCACAACAAAAGAGAAAAATCTGTTCAGAATAGTTATCTTTGATGATAGATTTACCTACTCTTGGCAGGGTGAACTATGCATTACTAAGATTAGTTGGGAAAGTCTTTTAAAAAGAACCTTATGATGGAAATGCCGGGCTAAGACTTGAGAAATGTGTGCTCAGTTCTTGTCTCTCGCCAAAGTGGCCTTGGGAAGTCACTGTGTTCTTTGATCCGCCACTACTAATATGTTAATATTTTTCCACTCTGTTTTGTTTATAGGGCTCACACCAATTAGGACTTTGGCACTGAAAATATAACTTTTTCGTGCTTGGAGCTTTTGAATCTAAAATTGCTCCAAGCAAGCCTCGTTCAGCCTTTGACTCTTCAAAATGTCTAAATTCACCTGTGATTTTATTGCAAAATTTTCCAGTTGGTTTGCAATATTTCTGCCTGTACTTTGCCCAGCATTTTCTCAGTCTGAACAAGTTAGTGACTAAGTCTGGCTTAATACACTTTAAGAGTAGGAACTGGTGTCATTCCAAGTTGTTTCCTGTCATACAGAGTCACTGTATATCTTCAAGAAGTCTAGAGACCTAAAATCCTTTGGCTTCAGGGCTCACTTTCATCTGATTTCTAGTGTCTCAGCCTTGCAAGTTCATGCTTTTAAATTATGCTGGTTAGGACATTTCATTGAGCTTGAGTTGTTCAGCAGTCAGCCAAAACTGTTTCAGCTCTGTTGGCTATGGATAGATAAATAGTTCTGGCAGCAGAGAAGAATCTCAAGATCTCCCTGCTGAGGCATTTAATTGATAAGTTAATGTAATTGTTGGCATCTACACCCAGGAGCAACCTCCTGTTCCAGAATTGGATAGCTCACTTATGTTCTTGAGAAGTGTAGCTGTGCCCTGAGCTTAGCATTTGATGTTGATCAGCAATATATGTCACTCTGCTCAACCGAGTGCACGATCCTTTTAGATTTGCTTAAGTTACCCAGACAGTACATGTTAATGTTTTAGCATCCTGAGAAGCAGTCCTACAAAAAAAACCCCCAAACTCTTAGCTTGTGTTCTCTGATGCTGGGTGAAGAGACTCATTATCTTGATTAAGACTTATAGGCATTGTAATACAAATTAAAACATATCTACAGGCCTAATTATTTTGCCTATTTTCAAAGTAAAATCAAAGATCAGAACATATTCAAAAGAGTCTATATGCTAATTGCTATCACTTCATTCAAATACAGGTGTGTATTTTTTGGTAAATGTGCTTTGTTTGTAGCATTTCAGAGGCTCATTGCTTACGTGGAACTAGATTATAACTTTCCTTCTCTAAAAGCTCAAAGCTGGTAAGTAGAAGAAAAAATGTTGCAGCATTTTAAATCTCTTAGAAGGCAGAGAACTGGGTCGACTTTGTCATTCATCATTCTGCTCAGATGGCACATTCCCCCCAGATTATCAATCTCAAAATTTAAACAAAAGCAGCATCAGGCTAAAACTAACCTAACCATGATTAAAGAAATGTTGACTAAGGTTGACGAGCATGAGTCCTGTACCTTCGTGGTTACTGTCATTACTTTAAACTCTTTCCACACTTCCCAGAGTGTAAAGCCATAGTTACAACTAACTGCAGTAAAGTCTTCAGCATTAGTGGTTTTGCTTAAAAATACCATAGGATATTAAACTATATCTGTGTATTTCACCCCTAAAAATGAGGAGGCTGCATTTTTTCAGCTGCTACTAAAAAAAAAAAAAAAAACAAAAAAAACCCCCAAAAAACAAAAAACCCCAAAAAACAAAAAAAACCCCTGTTTTTTCTCATAAAATAGCAATTCACTGCCTGTTCTGCCATAGAAACATAGTTTGCCAGGTGATGTGTACTGTTTTTTGCTTTCCTGTAGAAGCAAATTATGTCTGACACCATTCATTGGGTGATATTTAAGAACAACAAGGAACTTCCCATAGCAGTGTTTTTCATTACAAGTTGAAAGTCCTGGCTATTACTAAGGATTAATCCCATATGCTGTTCCTTAAGAAGCTAGCAGACATTTAAATATCCCACTCCTAAAAATGCATATGCCATTCATAAAGTTGTTCCAGTGGATATGGAATACAGCAACTTGCATCCTATGCAATACTTATAAGAAAGAACTTTCCAGTTTCTTGATTTCCTGTTCACTATCCTGTTTTCATGCTATCCAATGAAAGCAAAGCAGGAGAGGTCTGAAATCCACTTCAGGCCTTTTGAGCTTACAGTGTGAACTGTAGAATTTTTTTAGTGAATGTTTTTGATCTGATTTAGTAACATGTTTGTTGTTTTGGGGTTTTTTTAGTTAATTCAAGAAACGTGATACTGCCCACTTCAAGAATAAGACTGGACATCTAGATGGAATGTTTGTTGAAGATCTGGCCCATACTTATTGAAGCCTTGTGCAATGGAACATTTGATTTGTGAGACAGATAAAATAGCATGTAATGCATATGTGATTAGAATGAGTAGGACTGATTGGAAAGACTGGCATTTTAATTCATGAGTTAATACTTTTGGAAAGGGTTGGGTTTTTTTTAATGCAAGACTTGGCTTGTGCTTTGGTAAGGATAAAGTCCTGAGAGATGAAACTATGAACTATATAATTTGTCATGATTCAATAACATGGTCTGATCTAAAAACCATAAAAGAAAAAAAAGCTAGACTGCTATGATTACACTGTGACAGCCTTAGTGTCATGGTAGAGGTTGTAAACAGTTACTGCTGGTTTTAAAGGAAAATATTAAAGCTTAGACCTTTAAATGACAGACTTTTTACATTGAACTTTGATCTAGAAATCATGACATGATTTTATGCAGTCACTTTTAATGGTATGCTTAAAGAGCAGTTATTTTCCCTGCTTTCAGTGGCTTTCCCTTTTTGGTTTCTACATGTTTGTATTGAGCAAAATGAAGAGAGTTCATGGAGCTGGATCCCAATATGCCAAAATAAGTAGGTCTCTTTAATTAGTCAAATGGAATGCTCTGAACCTGAACTGAAGTACACCTACTCAGAAGTGCTCTAATTGTAGAACATGAAGAAGAGAGAGGGAAGTGGTGATAATAGTATTGGCAGAAATTCTCAGTTTTTGTGTCCTGCCAATGAGAAGTCATCAACATGAATTCATCTAAGGGTTCTAAGAAAACGTTATCTTTTTCAGTCAGCTGCTCAGTACGCTGTGACCCGTGCTGGGCACAGTGACCATGCTGGTTGGCTACCTGGCACAATATTTCTCTGAGCATCCTGGCTGCTGCAGGACACTGTGCAGCAGTCTGCTACTCTAGGCAGCTCTAAGGACAAGTTGAGGTTTTTCACAAAAACTCAGTCTATAGAGCTTACACAAACACAGCTATTTACTCACCTCAGAGCTTCTAATCCTGCTCCCACTGATTTCAGTAGTAGAATTACAATTTTTTCCCACAAGAGCAGATTAGTGGACTATTGCCTATGGTAGCTTTTGCTGTATATATTTATATGCTTGTTTTAGCTCTTTTGTTATTTTTCTTTTTTGTGCCACAGAACAATTTTAAAACATATTGTTTAGAGTCATTTGGAATTTGTTTGTGGTTTTCATAAGTCTATGAAAGTCATAATATTTGCTATAAATAAACTTCATTATTTTGGCTCCTTCAACTTCTGCACATTTCTAACAGTGTTAGTACTCCCTCTTCATGTAACAGATGATAGATAAAACAGTTTGGTTTTGTAATAGTTGTGATGGTTCAATCCTGTCTTTTACTAAGAACATATATATATATACTTCATGGGGTAATTTCTATCAAAGGTCTAGTTGGGAGAAGATTTTTAAAAGCAAAATTTCAGCCTTTTGAATTTTTTAAATTTTCTTTGGTTCTTGGTTTGTCTATCTGAGGGACAGCTTTTGTTCTCAAACTCTGCTGTACTCAAGCTTGATTAGAGTTTTTTTGGTTAATAGTCAGAAGTTGTAAACAACACTAGTATAGGGTTCAAATGAACTTGTCTGAAAAATTATTATAAGTATAAAGAATTTTTATGAGCTTACATAAGGCCTGTATTTATTTAGGTGCTCTCATTTGCCTCTTGTACTATGTGCTATGAAGAACATTGCTTAAATCAATTTACTTGAAAATGCAAAATAAGCTTGCTTTGTTTTACTTTAATGAATTTATTACAAAGCTTTGAGATGATTTAATTGTTCTTTACACTTTCATTCAGAAAACCAAATATTTTTAATTTGTTCTAGATTGATTTACCCACTGGTTACTCTCTCAATTTCCAGCTGGTATGTGACTCATTAGAAAATTCTGTAGTTGATGCACATGGATGTGTGCATGTGTGTGGGTTCATGCCTGTGCATATAACAAAACAAGTTTTAGAGAGCAATACAATGCAATATAATATTAATTAAATAACAATGTTTAGTTTTTCTAGATTGGGAAACAAGAAAATATGGCTACTGTCTTATAAAAGATCTTGCAATTTCTACCTGTTCCTTTTTAAAGTCAGTCTGAATTGCATGTTATAAATAACATGTTACAAATAGCAAGGTAGAATATCTAATGAACTTCCATAGAATGTGGTTTTGTTAAGTGATACTTAAAAGCATTGATGAGTTCCCTGTGCCTGTGTGACAAAACTCAATGAGGATTTCACTGGCTGTCCTGAAACTGATAGAGATGAATATGTAGCAACTTGGGCTGAGTGTGAAAAGAGACATGCATGACAAAGTTGTCATAGAATCACAAAATAGGTAAGGTTGGAAGGGACCACAATGTGTCATCTGATCCAATATCCCTGCCCAAGCAGGGCAGGGATCGCGTGGCACAGGACTGTGTCCAGACGGTTCTTGAATATCTGCATTGAGGGAAACTCCACAAACTCTCTGGACAATCTGATGCAGTGCACCATGACCTGCACAGTGAAATTCTGTCTCATGTTCATGTGGAACTTTCTCTGCATCAGTTTCTGCCCATTGCCTCTTGTCCTATTACTTGGCACCATTCAGAAAAGCCTGACTCCATCCTCTTAACACCCTCCGTTCAGATGCTTATAGACATTGATGAGGTTCCATCTGAATCATGTCTTCTCAAGACTGAATAGGCCCAACTCTCTCAGCCTTTCCTTGTAAGAGAGATGTTGCAGTCTCCTAATCATCTTTGTAGCCCTCCACTGTAGTCACCCCGGGAGCTCCATGTCTCTCTTGTACTGAGGAGCCCAGGACTGGACACAGCACTAAAGGTGTGCCTCAGTAGAGTAGAGGGACAGGATCACCTCCAGGACCTCCAGCCTCTTCTTCCCAGAGCTGTTTTCCAGCAGGTACTGGTGCATCAGGTTATTCTTCCCAAGGTGCAGGACCTCGCACATGCCTTTGTTGAATTTCAGACAGTTCTCTGCCCATCTCTCCAGCTTGTCCAGGTCCTTCTGAAGGGTATTGACCACTCCTGCCAGCTCTGTCATCAGTGACCTTGCTGAGGAGGCACCTGCCCCTTCTTCCAAGTCATTGATGAGTAAGTTGAATGGTACTGGGCCCAGTAATGAACCTTGGGGAGCAACATAGTGACAGGCCTTCAACTGCACCACATACCACTGATTACAACCCTTACGACCCTCTGGGATCTGCTGTTCAGCCACTTCTCACCCCGCTTCACTGTCTATTCATCCAGTCCACACTTCTGAGTTTTCCTATAAGGATGTTGAGAGAGGGTGTCAAAAGCCTTGATGAAGTAAAGGTAGACAATATCCTCTGCTCTCCCCTCATCTGTCCCAGTAGTTGTTTCATCATAAAAGGCAATCAGGGTGTTCAAGCATGATTTGCCTTTAGTGAGTACATGCTGATTACTCCTGATCACCTTCTTGTCATCCATGTGGATAGATATAACCTCCAGAATGAGGCACTCCATCACCTTTCCAGGGATTGAGAGGAGGGTGACTGGCCAGTAATTCCCTCTGTTTTGCTCCTTGCCCTTTTTGAAAGACAGGATGACATTTGCTTTGTTTTGTGTGGAAATGACCATTTTCTTCCATTTCAAAAATATAAAGATTAGTTTCCTCCAGTTAGCATTTTCTTGATAATAAATATACTATGCTGTATTTTATGATATTTTTCTCTTAAAATCAGCGGTTACATTTCAGTATTGAGATAGCAGAATAGGATTTCAGCAAGATTTAAAAAATGTTGGAGACAACAGATTCCACCATTCTGAGGATCACAGCCACCTCTGCATAGGTCATTTGATGGCAGAAAATAATTGCAAAGACAGAGGGAAAAAAAAAAAACTAAACAGAAATGTTATGATAATCACCTCTTAAAAGACTGCATTTTTCAATAATTTTTAAGATTAGCACTTCAGAACTTTGTCTTCCAAGAGACTTGGAACTGGCACCTGCCAGAAGGATCATGGCTTATATTTATTTCAGTTATCTGTTGCATACTTTCAGAGCAATGGACTTTTCTTCTTTTTACTCCTAGAACAGCTCCAAACTAATAGAAAATAGAGGATTCATTTTCTGGCTTGCACATTAAGATGGGATTGTCAGTGACTGTGTTCCACATCTAGAATGTTTGCATTAACCATGCCAGATGAGTTATGCGGGTTGGATTTTTTTCACTTGAAAATCTCAGTAAATATGGATTCCAAATAGTCCATTATTTTTTACTTTGCGTTATCGATATAAAAAGTTTACCTGGGTTCCATGACAGGTTTGTTTTGTAATTTCTTGAATCACATTTCTTATTTTCTCTTTGTCATTTGGGAGATATCTCAATATATTGAATGACTTTTTGTTTATTTGAGAAGATGTTTTGTGTCACATAAACTGTTTTCACTGCCTGGAAGATATGGATATTTATCACTTTTTTTTTTCTGTGACTTATCTTACATTATTTCCACATGCTCTTTGGTAAATGAGTCTAGTTTTCCAGCATGTCACTGGACTTTGCCTTATTTCTTTTTAAACTCTTTTGATGTTAAGTGGAGTTATTGAAAAGTTAAATATACTTAGGCATACTTAGTGAAACCAGCAAGCATCACATTGTTAAGTATGAAAGAAAATTAAATTACACAGTACTAACTCCTTTAATATCCATAAATGTGCAGAATATGCCAAGTATGGTACTGGACTGTTTTTCATGTTTTCTGAAAGTCATGCTGGAATGTGAAGTTAGGTAAAAGGTTGGACTCGATGATCTTTGCAGTCTTTTCCAACCTTGTCAATTCTGTGTGTGTATTCTGTGTGTGTAATTGACAGAACAAGAATAAGAGAGTCTACTGTTGTCAACTGACTGTGATTACAGAGCTACTCTCAAGATCACACTGGATCTTCAGTTCGTAACTCAGACACCTAATGCAGTAATTTTTGCAGGAAGAAGGGATTGGGCATGGAGACTGCTTCAAACACTATGGGCTGATCATCCACAGTTCTGTGCTGCTCAGCTCTTTGTGAGCAGATGGCAAGCACATCAAGCCTAACATACAGCAAATAATGGGAAAGAAAGATTCACAGCTCTCAGAACTCACCAGAAGCTCATTCCCAGTCCTGCTCTCCATCTCTCATTGAAGACACAGGCCAAGGGATGCAGGCAACATAATCATAGTGAACAAATTCATCTGAATAGGCTAAGCCATTTAAGAGTGTTCACAAAAGTTCCTGAAGTTCAAGAGGTAAAAGGGGGAACAAGAAAAGTGGCTTATTGCCTCATGTTGCTCTATTTTACAAGCTTACATTATCATTAAGAAATTAATGATGCTTGTGCTAGTGATTCTGTGATTTGGACTTCAGCTATAAGATCTTGTTAGAGATGATTTATGGCCTTAATATATATATGTGTGTGTGTGTATATTTGTGTATATATTTGTATGTCTGTATTTGTATATACACCAGTATGAAGACTAGTTTACTAGCAAGGGAATAATATAAATTACATTTATAGAAAACACTAGATGTTTGAAGATATAAGTTTCGAGACTTAACTTGCTTATCCTTAAATTGGATATAACTGAAGCCTAGTACCTCCTGTCCTCATGTAGAAAATATCTAGAAATTTGGTTTGAAAAAAGCATCCATCAACACTGATGCTGTCCTTTCCATAGTCTAAAGAGCAATTCTGCTGACAATTTAATCATGTAAGCTGCAATTCTTGCTCATTTCTTTCTGAGCCAACAGTATTCAGACTGTAGCAATAGCAGCTGTGTATCTTCCCTGGCACAGAATGATTTAGGGTGGAGAGCAGATTCTTTCCTCTTCAAATCACTTCAGAAAATTCTTGGCAGGAAGCCAGCTGTTTTGTTTTATTCAAGTAAGGAGGCTTGATTTATCAGTACAGAAAAAGTATTCATGCACTGTGCTGAGTTATATTAATTCAGTTTCTGTGTCCCAGACCAGTTGACTTTGTTATTCTTCTGTTCTCAACATTTTTTTAAATGCAACTACCAAAAAAGGTAGAAAAATATGCACATTTGTGACAATGTAGCTCTATTTCTTTCTCCATTGCAGTTTTTGAAGTAGTTTGTGATACAGTTTGTGATATAGGTATGAGCTGGAAAGCATTGGCCACAGATTAGACCTATACATCCCAAAATGAAACTGAAATCCACAAATCTTCTGTTTCTTTTTCTTTCTTCTTTTTTTTTTTTTTTTTTTCCCCTTGAATTACTGGATCTCAAAAGGAAATATGCCTCAATATAGGAATAAGATTTGCATTTATTTCTTATACACTTATTAAATTTTAGTCAAATTTTCTAAATTTCTACTAAATTATTTCTAAAGGAAACTATAGAAGTATTTTTAAAGTAATAATATAAGGTCCTCTAGTATTCACAATCAACCAAAATATCAAAAACTTCTCTATTTTGCATTAAATGAGTATGCAGTGTTCTGGAATATCACCCTTTGATGACTTTTAGAGTTTAAGAAGTGTGTTTCTAGCTATGAAAAAACCAGTAAGTTTTCTATTTTTATATATATGAATGCATGTGAACATGAACATGCTATAGAGAGAGCTGTATTATGTCTTAGTTCTTGAAACCATGATACCCAAATATTATCAATAATTCTGAGGTGTTGACATCAGATTGTATTTCTGTATCATATTACTGGAGGAACAGTCAGCTGAACACTGAGATTTGCTGTTTACAGCCTGAAACTGATTCTTCATGCAGAAAATCAAAATATGGCCTATTTCAAAGATAAAAGGGCAAATTATTTGAATGGAGTAGGAAGGCAGCATGTTGATATGGCTTTCAAAATCCTTACATTTTCTTCAGCAGAATTAATCTTGTCCTGCTGCAATCTGGCTTCCACTGTTCAGTCTATTTTTAGTTACTGATCTTATCCAAGTTCCTCAAATAGCTCGGAGCTGGTGTTGTTTGTGTCTGATGTAAAACTGATACAGACCTGGTTGGTATTTTCATTCATGTTTCGTAATCTTTCCTACTGCATATATAAAAAGATGTATTTGACAGCTTTGGTGTGCTGGGAGGACACATTTGTATTGCTGTGGACTAGATCAGGGCCCCATTGTTTGACACTTATAGTGCTCCCCATGTGACCAGAAAAGAATACATGAAAACTCTTCAGTGAATCTGGAGTTACCCATGGTCCTGTGCAAGCCAAGAGTTGGACTTGATGATCCTTGTGGGTCCCTTCCAACTCAGCTTATTCTGTGATTTACATTTAGTTGCAGAGAGGTGTCACGGTAACATAGGGTCAGAAACCTCCCTCTTGAGATTTGTTAAGGGGAACCTCAGACTTTCTCTCTTATTTGTATATTAACTCCTTCATACAATCTTGTCTGCCATGAAAAACATAATGAATGTGAGATAGTAGTTGTTTAATTGGCCCTTTGGAAAAACCAGTAATTCAAAATAAGCCATTAAAGAACTTTTGAAATGTCGTTGATACAAAGCTTGCTTCCACAAAAGAGAATGAATATGTATGTAAGACCTTGCGGGAGGTTTTTAATGATCAATTAAATTAACATAGGCAGAGTGGGGGAGAAATCTATGAACAAAATTGTGAATAATTTCCCTATGAAATACTCATATCTCTAATTTTTTTTTCTTACATTGATACATATATATAAGTAGGTTCATTAATAAAATTTAAAACACCTGATAAGAGGTAACTTTTGAAAAAAAATTTGCTTCTTTTCTATGAAATGATGCATCTTTTCAGGCACTATAAATTCTCAGATTTAGAAAATTGGAATATAATTGTTAATTTTGGTTCTGTGTCTCTGAGAAATGCATTCAGCAATCCATACAATATTCCTGCATTCTTGTTCCTTTAACTTCACATAGGCATAAAATACTCCAAAATGAAACTGGTTGTTGAATGCAAGAACATTCAGCTTTACCTGCAGAAAAGATGAAAAAAGTGTTATGATAAAATATCAAAGAAAACAAGTGTGATTTTTATATGGTAGTTTTCTAGTCAAGATTTCTGTGTAACTTCGCAGCCATGACTATATTTAGCAGTCTATTGAGTGTAAATGTAATTGAAATGTCATCTGAGCATTAATTTTGGTAATATACTACAGCAACATTACAGGAAATAAAGGACAGTGGTGAAATACCTTCTTCAGTAGACTACTCAAAAGAAATTTCATTAAGTGGTTTATATGAGATGGCTTTTGGATAGGCTATCAAGTTTGATAGCCCTATAACTGGTCTTCAGAAGAATATTCTAGGATTAATTTTATTAAAAAGTTAAATCCTTCTATGTTGATTCAGCCAAATGTTGAAAGCCACAGAAAATCTGTGTTCTTGAATACAAAGTTAAATGATGCAGTAGAATCATTCTTGCTTTAAATATTATTCCATGTGAGTAACTTTAATTCTGATATTTTAGTTTTAGAAGCTCTTACCTCATGTTCAAAAAATGCATCTTCCAATGTCTTTTCTCCAGTTCCACTCCCTACACCTTCAAACACAGCCTTATATTCCTAAAAGCATAGACAACCACTCCATGGCAATAAGATACTTTGCATTCTGGGCAGCACAGACACCTTATTTTACTTCATTAATGAATCTACATTAAGTAATCTTTCTGTATAGAACTTGTGCATAGATTACAGTTCTACATAAATCAAAAGTTAAAAGCATATAGTCAGCAAAAGAAATAAAAACGCATTTGTTCTTCTATTTCTTACCGTCATTTCCTACAATTTAAATTTAACAAAGGCACTAAAAGAGCCTCATTGTAGAATGACACATGACCTTTCATTCCTTTGGACAGAGAGCACTGAACTTCTTGTACAAGTAGTATCCATCAGAGCTAGAGCTGTGATCGGAGCCAAAATGCTGAACTCTGATCCTCACATGGCTGCTCATTTTATTTCCAGTACTCAGCTGGATTTGCTTTACCTGCATTAATATTGTTCCCAAATCCATTAATATGATGTATTATCTTGGAATATCCTGAGCAAATACATTTGCCTTGATTTCTTTCATGTTACATTTCTGTGTAATTTCCTTTTCTGTGTGCTTGGGGTTTTTTTCCCATAAGGTAGGAGTGCAGTTTAGGTCCACTACAATGGTTCCCATGTTCATCTAAATATCCCATCATCACATCAATAATCCTGCTCGTACTCCTTTGGCATAGTAACTGCCGATTCAAATATTCTGTTATGCACAAGAGCAGATATACAGCTCTAGATCTGTGGATTATTTTGAGGAAAAAGCAGTAGACTAGACAACATTTTATTTTTTATAACTACTTGGAGGTAGCATAAATACTATAGAGAGACAGAGTACAACAGTTAATTCATAGATCAAGTGTTACAGGTTGATTAATCTTTAATAACAGCACTATCTGCATCAATATTAACAACTTCTACTTTAAGTCCATTAGTGAATTAGAAAAAACTTTTCAGAAAGCAATTTTTACAGTACAGCAGCAATAAATCAGGTTCACACATTAAGTGTTTGGTCAGCTCACTTTAAAATGACTTATGCCTATGCTCCAAAATCTTGGAGGCAGCAGCTGTGAAGTGAAACTCAGTTTAGGGAGGGTTAATGGAGTATATTTACTAAGTTCTGATGTGGTCCTTTTTTTTTTGTAAGAGGATCTTAGTATTGTGCTAAGGTAACAATATATCTTATGTCTTCATATCAAAGGCCTTTGATTCCATAGGCATCTTTATGGGAACTTTAGTATCCTTGCTGATTTTTTCTCTCTCAAAAATGCTTTTAACTTATGTAAATATTCTCTAAAATTTTGCTGACATCAAGAGATGCTAAGTGTCTATCTGTGTTTTGGCTTTTTGTTTCAATAAATTAGTTTACATACCGCATAGTATTCTGCAACACACTTCACTTGGTCATAGTCATCTGCATTAGCCAACAGGTGTAAGCCTTCTGGGTAAAGTTTTCCACAAGTTGGATACAGCTTCTCTCGGTCATCTTTACTCAGCTCAGTGCCAAATGAATTAATGGTGATGATAAAGGCACGTCTGTCGGCCTCAAACTTAATATGTAAAACAAAGAATAAAGAGGTGTTATCAGACATCTCATTCTAAATTAAGGTGGGGATATTTTGCTTTTTTTTTTTAGTAAGCACAACTATGGAAATTAAAAACAAAAAACACCAACTTGGGACCATTGGTGACATACCTTATTTTAGAATTTTTAAATCCTTCTTTGCAAATATGAGTTAAATTTTAATAAGAAAATTAAACAAGGTTTTTCAACCACATCTTTTATTCTGTGATTTTTGTACTAAAAATATCATCTATGCTGCTTCCTCATTTCCCTGCTTAGTTATCTAGATGTTGACAAGAAAAAATTTCCTTCCATGCTCACATTTTTAAAAGCATGAAATAATACTCTTATAAATAATAACAATACAGGAAAGACCAAGAATCAATAGTACTGTTCTGAGGGTATCTCAAAGTGCTGTTAACAGTAAAGGTTGAAGAAAATCCTGGGGAAAAAAATAGTTTCTGACTGCACATATTTAAAATAGTAGTTAAGTAAGGTGGAAGGGGGTGTTTAATTGACTATTTCGTTTTGTTTCAAATAACAGTCAATTTTTAATACATAGAATTAAAGGCTTTATTTCTTCTGCCAGGTTTAGATGCTGTAGAATCTGTATTTTCTCTGCAGCAGTAGACTGAAAGTCATTCCAATGTTCAGACCTTTTTTTTTTTCTTGGTTGTTCTTTTGTAAAAGGCAAAATTTTACTTGCCGTTCTGACAGTACGGATTAAAAATGCAACAGTAAATAAAGATAATCTTAGTTCTTTCTAATTTAATTTTTTTATTCTGTCTTGAGATCTAAATTGACTATGGTTTTACTTCTTTCCTCTATTGCTTATTTTAATGTTGTAAGAACAGCAGAGCCCTCACTCAGGGACTACACAGGGAAAATCTTCCAAGTGAAGTATATACAGTATATGCACATTTTAGGCAACTTACAAAATTTCTTATGCTGTGAAATTTGAACTGTTATAACGAGAAAAGTACTCTTTTCTGTTGAATAATAAGACTACAGTTGCAACACCAATCTACCACTTTAGCCATTAAACATATATGCATAGATCTACTTCTGCGCACTGGAGCACACAACAGGAACCAGCCACCGTCTGGCATTGACTTCAAGGTAAGGAAAATCAATAAACAATAGAGAAGAAAATAAATGTGCTAGAAAAGATTTCTAGCTAATGGATAACAGGACCAAATTTCAATTGCCTTATTAATACGAAGAGGCATATCAGACCTAGTGAAACTGTTTTAGAAGGACAAATGCTTTCTGTTTTTTAATTTATTCATAGAAAATCTAGCTGTTACATTTGCAATATTTTTTTTGTAAAAAAAAACAATGCTAGAATGCTAGTGGGTTTGGGTCCTGCTTCTGGTGGCTCCTTGTTTGAGAAATTTCGCAGGATTGTTCCCATTCATACAGACACCTCAATTCATCAAATTATTGGCACATGAGGTTCTCCTTAGTGATTTAGACCTTGAGGCAGTTACTTGGAGACTTGAACCATTCAGCCGACGCAGGTAGAGGTGGAGTTAGAGGATGAGCCGTTACTAAGTGCTTTAGTTTCCATATGGGAGACTGAAGTAGTGTTTCTGCTAGCTCAGAATTAGCATGGGGCCCAGATAACAGGCAGTGCAATGGCTGCAATGCAGTCCTGCAGTTTTTTTGCCAGATTCAGGGTTAAGCATGCAATGTCTGTGGTCCATGATGGATGAGAGATCATGTGGAAAGTTGGCACTGTAATTGTTGGTCAAGGAGTTTGGGAGCTAAGTAACTCAGCCTCATTCTGATAGAGTCAGGTTGGTAGTCTTACATATAAGATTACAAAATAAATAACAAGTATTATTTTGAATAATTAAACTTTGGCTTTTTGTGAATCCAACCATTAGTAATCTGCTCTATGTGTGTCTTCAGATTATTAAAATGTTCTAGAAAAGGAAATCTATAAAAAAGTTTATCCTCCTGGCTGATTAACATTAAATAGGGATTTTAAAGAAGCTTATCATAGACTAAATTGTTACCACTGGTATAGAGTTTTACAACATTCTTAAACTAATGTTGGTAAGTAAGCTGCTCTTAGCATGAATTTCTAGCTAAAAATGAACTTTCTGAATTAACCACAGGAAATACCTTTATCTCTGCCAGACAATCTCTTGATTTTAATTTTTCTGAAAAGAATACTCAAAATACTTAATTTCTGTACAATTTAACTTGATTAGGAATATTTTTTTAGAACAGAAACTGAAACATAGTGGCCTGGTTAAATAAAATTGCTTTTCAAATTGCTTTTTAATAAAAACCCTTTAAGGAGATTGTTTTGTAAAATGTAATTTATACTCATTCTTCCTTCAGGAAAGAACTTCTGTGATTGTTATCCCACCCCTAAATGCAAACTTTCAGTGTGATATCATCAGAGGTCAGTGAATTTTGTTCAGTTTCCAGGGTGTAAATTTTACTTATCAAGAATGAAATACTCCTGGATGCAAGTGGGTGATCTGGATCTCAACCTCTGCAAAGAATCGTGGTAGACAATGTGGGAGGAAAAAAAAATGTGGAGCTGAATGCTGAGAACTCAATTTTAGAAATTTCTGCATCTTTTACTACAGTAACAGAGACAAAAATATCATTCATTCTAATGCATGTATGCTTTGAGGGAAAGGAATTTTTTATGTCATGGAAAAAATACATGTTAAAGTTTTCTGAGTTAAGAGAAAAATATAGCATAGGATGTTGGACTCTTTTATATGACACTAGTTACAAAGGTCACTCTACTCTAACTTCAACCACTGATATTAATAAGAGAGTAGAAAAACATAACACTGTCATGAAGCTTAAAGTTTAGTGATTAGTAAATATACAGCAATGCTAAACCTTAGCTATCCCAAATTTAATTTTGAGCTGTAGAGGGTGTAAGAATAATTGACTATTTTAGTTTTTCTACATAATGCAGAAAAATGTTAAAGGGCAACAGTTTGAGATTAGTGAACCATTTACTCTGTTCTGCTCTTTTTTATGGAAAAATATTAACTGAGACTGCCTCTTCCCAAGTAATGGTCTAGCCGTTTCTCTAATCAAGAGGCAAAAGCCATCCTAGAACACAGTATTCATTGCATCTTAGAAAAATAGAAATACTTAGAGGACAAGCAAACATTTGATGGATAGCATTTGACAGAAGGAACAGGGAAAACAAAGTAAGATAATTATGACAATATTGTGGAGTCCTCAAATGTATACTGAATTTTTCTTACCTCAAGAATAGGTCTCATTATTTCTGCTGTGGTACCACCTTGTTTTTCACAAAACTTATAAAATGCTTCAAGATAAGACTACATGAAAGAAGAAGAAAAATATTTAAAATTCTGCTTAGGAGCTGGATCAGATCATGAATCTCATTTTTAAATATTTCAATTAACTTTGATAATTCCACCTATGAGTTAAAATTTAAGTATGTGCTTAGCTCAAAAGAAAGTTGAAATATTAAAATGCAAATGTATTGTTATTGAAATTTATGTTCAAGTTTTTTTCAAAAATTGTAATAGGACAAATATTATGTTTTACTTGCTCTCTAAAGAAGGAACTTTTTGAAGTCCATTGAGCTTCTACTGCATAATAAGCAGATGGCTAAAGGAAACTCTTCATTTACAGTGTGTGGAGGAGGGGATTTGGGTGTATGCCATGGCTGTTGGACCAGCAGTATGAGAATATACAAATTAATCTCTACTGCTCTACCCTAAACCCTGGATTAGGACATAACAGCAGACAAAGCTTCTGTAATACTGATCTGGAGAGCCCTCTGGTCTATAAAGGATTCTGGCATCTGCAACCATTTCAAAATACCTGTTCAAGATGGACACCAAATATCTCGGAGATGCTGTTCCCCCTGACTCTCGATCCGACCAAATACTGTGCTATCAAAATGTATTTCGTACAACCTCGCAAAAATCTTGTTAGAAGAAGCTGTCACTATGCAATTAAATGAATTTTAAGTAGAGATGTCTCAAGGGAGATCTGTGCGTGAAATTTTAGTAAAGCTGAAATATAATTGATCACATCGACAACTGAGGCATAGGAGATAGGATATGTTAATAATTTAGAATTGTTTGCAGAATGATCCCCCTAATACAGAGATAACCAGGAAAAAAAAATGTGATAAATGTAAATGTGTGGTCATCCACACAGGACATAAGAACAAAATATGTATGTTATCAAATGGAATAAACAGTGTCTAGTTTAGTAGTACTGTGAAATAATTAAAATGGATGGGAAAATTTAAAATACTCGGGTGCAATTGATGCTGTTTTGAATGAAACAAGTAGCAAAATATTTTAGAATAAAAAAAATTGGATTGGGAATTTATAAATATAATTTGTAAGACAAACAAGTACTTTTTTCTCTCCACCTAGTACAATCATATCACTATAAGAATACTTCCTGAAGTCTGGGGTATCCACAGTTAAAGAAAGATAATAAAAAAATTGTAGAAAATGTGCCCAAAGTAACCATTAACAGAATGAAATATGATCTCAGACAGCTTGCTTTATCTCACCATATTTCTCTTTCCATATCCATAAAACAGGGTAAATGATATTGGCTTTTCCTGAGACACTTTGATAAACCCCAAATATTATTGTTATGTTGCAAAAACTTGCCTTGTACAGTTTGTTGCGCATTATTTCAATGTTCATTTCATCCAGGTCGTTTTCAGACAAGCAGTCTTGAAAGAAGGCAGCTGAAAGCAGAGTTTATAATAGTGCTGTATAAATCTGCATGCTGATTATATACATCTCCTGTCTATTGCTCACCAGTGTGTGAACAAGGATCTGAGGTTTCTGTTGTACAAGAAAGGGTGATATAACAGAGAGGAAGAGAAATCCTCTTCATTTTTCCCTTATCCTCCTACTGCCTTCTTTTTTAATGAGAATGTGCAGAGAGGAGAATCAATCAGTGCTGCAGCCAGAGTCCACATCTCCAGAGAGAATCATAAGGGAACACTAATGAAAGCCCTAATCTCCTCAGAAGTATGTGGTTTGGGTATTATGGTGATTTTCTAGTGCAGGACATGAAAAATAATATTTATCTTAAGTCACACAGGTATTCTACAACTGTTAAGGAGAATCCTCTTTCCTATTTTTCCTCTTCTTCTTTGAGCATGTCTGTAGTGTGGGAAAGGCAACAGGTTGCAGCTGTTAAAGGGCACAAGCTTTGACCTTGACCATCTTGGGCTTCTGGGTCCTCTGCACAACTGACTACAGAGCGAGCTTTTGAGCAGGAAGACATTGGATAAAGTTTGTTTGTGCAGCTGGACTGCTTTAAAATACTGGATATGTAACCAACGAAAGTGTGCCAATCTCTCACCGTTCCTGAGCTATGACAGTGGGACATGTCAGTGTTGTCTCAAATAGTGGCAATGGAAGATGGTATTTAGGTAGAGCATGTGAGATTGTCATGTTTTGTGGTCTTCTGTCCTGCTACTCTTCCAGCAACCAGATTTTGGATGGAGACAGAAGGTGTGGCTCTGAGAGTTTCCTTTATTATCTCCTTATACATCTATTGCCTGTAGATTTGTCCCATTGTTTTAAAGACCCAACACTACTCTCTTCTTTTACAAATCTGTTCAGCAAAAAAAATTCAGAAATTTACTACCAGCTGTGGTTTAGTTTACCTCTTTTAAAACTAGTTTTCTGCTGGGATTTGGTCTTCTGAAGAATTCGGTAAGGAGGAGTTCATAGCTTACTGTGGAAAAAAACATTGTCTTGAGGACTCTGCAAACCTTATCTTTACCTCTTTATCAGCTTTGTCCACTCCAAACTGGAGTCCAGCTTTTTTAGTCTGTCCACACACAGCAACATTGTTCATTTTAGCTGTCCTGCTCTGTCCCTTCTCTGATTTCACTGTAAAGGGACCCAGTGCCCAGGCACTGATGGGGGTGTGTTGCAGAGCAGCCTCTGTGAGGGAAAGCCAGTGTTGCCCTGTGCTGGACACAGCCACTTCCAGCTGGGATCCACCACAGGTCACAGCCAAGCCTCTCAGCCAAGCAGGTGTATATAAGGGGGTCTACCTGAAAGCCAAATTGACACTTTTTACAAGGGCATGTAGTGATAGAACAAGAAGTAATGGCTTCAAAATGAAAGAAGGTAACTTTAGATTAGATACGAGGAATAAATTCTTTACTGCGTGGGTGGTGAGACACTGGAAGAGGTTGCCCAGAGGAGCTGTGGCTGCCCCATCCCTGGAATTGGTCAAAGCCAGGTTTGATGGAACTTTGAACAACCTGGGCTAGTGTAAGGGGTTGTAACTAGATGATTCTTTAGGTTCTTTCCAACCCAAACCATTCTTTGATTGTATGACTCTAAACTCCCTCCACTCTGGAGGGATGGAGTGTAACTTGCAGTGATAATAAGGGGGCAAAGCAGAAGAGTCTGGAGTGAAGGGTTGGCAAAGGCTGGAGGAAAAGTGTATTCCCCAAGTTTCTTAATGTTTCATTCTTTTATGTTTGTTTCCCATTCCCTAGATCAATAATTAATTACTTAATATATGTATTAATCTATAATGTCAATAAAATTAATAAAATTATTATTATTAATAATAATAACAACAACAACAACAATAAATCAAATTGCTTTTCCCCAAGTTGAGTCTGTTTTGCCTGCAATAATACTTTGTAGGTGATTTCAACTTGTGATGGGAGTACTTGTAGATGAGCAAGTGGCTGGGTGGGATTATGTTCTTTCTCTGGGGCCAACCTATCACACCTTCTCAAGAAGCAGAACCCAAAACCACTCATGATGAAGATGAGAGCACATAATGTTTTCATATATGTTCAAATCTATCCAGCTCCATATTATTCTCAGCAGCCTTCACAGTAGTACCCCACAGCTTATTAGGTTTAGTTTGTGTTGGCTGCTGCAGCACATTAAGTAGAGTTTTGTCTTAGTTTCATAAGGCAACATACCCAAATTTTACTCTGTTTTGCCTTTAGATTTAATTCTTCAAAATAAGACTTTTCTTTATTTTTGAACCATGCCCAAATCTCAAAAAGGGAATCTAGACTCTTCCACAATATCTAATATTATTACTGTCTGCTTGATCCTTAGTGAGGATATATTTTAAATTATACATGTAGGTGTTGAAATAAGAATCTACATGCTCTAAATCAGCCACAACTTTGAATACAAAAGATATACACTACACTTCTTGAGTGGCATGTTTGCTTTGTGTCTGTTACCCAGGTTGGATATAGAAGCTGTCAATAAATGTTACTAGAATATGTCCTAAACATCACTTCAAAAGTGCTTGATCCACACTTCCTGTATTGGGTTACCAAAACACAGCATATCAAATGGGAAACATGCTATTCTTAAGAATAAAGAATTAGTACTTTCAAGAAAAGAATAAATAATTTAGTGTTCCTACCTAATGGTGTGTCAACTAAAATTGCATTGAAGAGCTCAGTGGGGTTTGAGGCAATGCTGACTGCTTCCATTTGCTCAAAGCTCCCCAGCGGATGGCACTTGGGAACAAGTTCTGCTATGGGTCTTTGATGTAACGTGCCAGTTATTAAAAGAATCACATTGTCAATCATATAGCTGTATCTGCATTTGAAAGAAAAATTAAAAAAAAAAAAAAAGGTATCTTTATAATGACTTTTCATTTGAAAAATACAAACACAAGATTTCTTAAAATTAACAATAATACTAAAGTATTAGTACATATGTTCACTCTGTATCAATAGCTCATCAAAAATCAACAGAAGTTTTTAAAGAACTAGTAGGTAACACAGCACTAGTTTTAAACCATGTGTCTTTTTTTAAAGAAGGAGGTACTGAAATAGGAATATAATAGGCATAACAGATGAGAAATGTAGCTTAACTATAACAAGTGACAATGAATGGTATAACAAAGTAAACCACTTGAGCGAACAACTTGTTTTGTTTGGGATTTTCTTATTTCTTGAAGACCATCTGGACAGAGAAGAGCATGAGAATCTCAACACTAAAACAGCAGATTTAATGCAGATGGTCCTGTCTTAGGCCTTCTCACCCAGTTTTAAACATCCTTTTATGGGAAAACTAAGTCAGATTCTCACAGATTCCTTCAATATCACTAAAAGTTCTCTTTTCAGTAGAAGTTTTCTATCAGCTTCGTACTAGTTCTATTGACAAAAAGGCTGACAAGAGTTGTGTTTGTGATTTCAAAATGGTAAGGCCACTCCCTTAGGTTGTTTATAACAAGAATGCCAGTCTTCAATCGCCATTATTAATAAAGTCAACAGAGTGCAAAGGTTGTGCATACAGATGTACACGTTCATGTCAATAAGCGTGAGAAAAGAGCTGCCATAACTCTCATATTTTCACTTTTGTTGCTATGATAAAAATGCTCCTTGAAATCAAGAGGAACAGTCAATTGTCCTGGTTAAAATACATTTAAAAGATCAAAGGGAAAAAATAGGTAAAATAATCTGTTGGCATTTTGCTAATCCATGTTGTTACAATGTTAGAAAGCAGATCCCTTTTCATGAAATTGTTAAGCCATTCATTTACAAGTTTTATCTCTATATGATGGTACTGAAATCAAAGCTTTCCATTCATCTGGCATTAAACAGCAGTTGAACTTTTAAAAATAACTACTTCAATCTAAGTGTCTTGCAATATGCAACATGAAGTTCTTCTTATTTTCATGTTCAAATAGTATAAAAAGTATGGAAGGTGTAGGATGTGTTGTCTTTCTCCCTTTTAGAAAAGATCTAGAACTTGCCAGTGCCTGAGAGTTAAATCATTACCCTGTACATCCTGGAATGGTTACTCTTGCATGAATCACCCCCCACTCCCCCCTCCTCACCCCAAACTTCAGTTTTGCAAGTTCTCTGACTTGAGGCATTAGAGAATTATAACCGTTTTTTTCAATGTCTGTCACTCCTCCTGCCCCTGTACACATAAAAAAATATGCCTCCATTCTTTAAAATATCTAGTTGCAAAGACAACAGTTCTTCTACACATATATAGTTGCAGTATTTATATTTGCAAATAAAGTCTGTAAATATTTCAATATCAAAGTAATTTTTCTGGGTTTGAAACTTAACAGATTATCCATTACATTACATTTACACTATTTTAACTTTTAACTGCTTTTTATTTTGAGACTTCTTGGTAAGCTATTCGGTAATACTACTTACGTGATAAAATTCAGGAAAGTGGCAAGTGGTTCAAAAGCATGATTTCTGAAGTAATGAAATTCTGTGAGCAGTTTTGTTTTCAGTTTATCATCGATGGTGGAAATAGTGAGAGGGCCAGTTTCATTTGCTAAGAAGTTGCCATAGTCAGTAGTCTGTAGATGTAACTTCAGATCTGGAATTAGATTCAGGGAAGAACATGAGAATAAATAGTCACTATATTGTCTGCGAACAAAATAAAATTAAAAAAGAGTGAATTTCTTACATATTTTCATATTAAGAATCTGATCATACTCTATTTAAAGGCTTTTTGCATAGATTTACAAATTTTTGGTTTGGCTTTGTCTGATCTATGGCTGCAACTGGAAAAAAAAAAAAGCCTAAGAAGCTGTTCCAGAAGCTTGGGTTATACTGACATATTGTGTTTGAGCTCTCAGCACTGGTGGCTGAGGAAAATGTGTTGTTTAGACCACAAAGTTGAAAGAAGTTTTCATGATATCAAAGAATTCATTTGACAAATTTTCTCTGCTAGCTACTTTTTACCATGAAGGAAAAATAAGAATTTGAATCAGTTCTTAGTGTTCAAAGCAGGTTAACATTTCCTTTTAGAAAAGCTCTTGCTGCAGTGCATAATTATGTTCAAATGCTATATTAAAACTATTGTAAATTATAGATTAAGATACTGTTATGTGATTCAGACATTCATAATAATTAAATTTCCATCTAAAATCGGAAGTGATAGTTAAGAAAAAGTACAGCAACACTCCCACTGACTGAAATAAGGGTGTACCTGTACAGGAAGTTAATTTGCAGTTAGCAAGATATGCATTTATCAGTACAGTAGCTACTCTGGCCTATTTCCCCATGCGTGTACTTTCTTAGCACACAATAAGGTTGCCTACACTGAGGCTTAAAGCAAAAGAACTAGTACATTGTGAATTCAAACTCCTATGACTAGCACTCTAGCTTGCTGAGACAAACCTCAGAGTTTTCTAGGCAAATTGGCTGCCACTCAGGTTTGCTCAGAGTCCCATCCAAGCTGGCTGTGAAAGTGTCCAACCTTTCTGAGCAACTTCTTTCAGTGTTTCACCATTCTCCTTGTAAAAAATATCTTTCTCATAACTTCTCTGAATCTATTCTTTTTTATGTTTAAAACCATGACCTTTGTACTGCTGCTAGAGGCCCTACTAAAAAGTGTGTCTCTAGCTTTCTTGGAAGCTTCCTTTAGGTACTGAAAGTCTGCAGTAAAGTCTCTGCAGAGCCTTCTCCAGCCTCAATAAACCCAACTCTCTCAGCCTTTCTTCACAGGAGAGATGCTTCAGCCCTTCGATCATCTTCATGGCCCTCCCCTGGACCTGCTGTAACAGGCTGATGTCCTTCCTCTCTTGGGGACTCCAGAACTGGATGCAGTACTGCAGGTGAGAGCTCACAAGGGCAGAGTAGAGGGGCAGAATCACCTCCCTGGCCATGCTTCTTTTGATGCCACCCAGGACACAATTGTTTTTCTGGGCTGCAAGTGCACATTGTTGGCTTGTCTGGATTTTCATCCAACAGTACCCTCAAGTCCTTTTCCACAAGTCTGCTTTCAATTCCTTCCTTCCTCTGTCTGTATTGATATAAGGGTGCAGGACCTGATATCTGGCCTTGTTGAATCTCATTAAGTTCCCATGGGCCCACTTCTTGAGCTTTTCTAGGTCCCTCTGAATGACATCCCATTCCTCAGGTGTGTCAACTGTGCCACTCAGCTTGGTGTCACCTGTAAATTTGCTGATGGTGCTCTCAATCCCACTGTCTGTCATTTATGGAGATATTAGAAAGTACTGGTCCCAGTACAGATCCCTGAAAGACGCCACTCATCACTGAGCTCCATCTGGACATTGAGCCATTGACCACTACTCTCTGGATGTGATCACTCAGCCAGTTCCTTATCTACCGAGTAGTCTATCCACTAAGTCCACATCAAGTCACATCATGGTTGAGCATTACAGGGGCCTCAGACATTCCTGTTCACCAAAACTTTATATTGATGATAGCTGCTCCTTTTCTTAGGTCCTCTTGGAGACCTACATAAGATTCTGGGCTTTTCAACATATCTACAAAATCCCTAAGAGAGAAAATTCCTGTATTTTGGCTGTTAGTATGATTGTCATCCATCTGCATTGTATGTTTTCTCATGCAATAATATGCAGGAAAACAATATGTAGTAAAATTATGACTTCAAATAATGTGATTTTAAATCACATGATTTTACTCTCCAATTGAACAGCAGCCAAACACAATTAACAGTATGTCTAAAGGGAATGAAGGCAAGAGGGAGACTAATTTAAGATTAATGCAATTAAGACAGGAATGATCCCAATCAGAAAGAAAGGGTATTGTGAGAACTTGGACAAATTGTTAACCTGGTCTCTTGGCGTCAAGCACATGGAAATTTGTCTGACTCCTCACTTTAAGAGATAAATAGCCAACTAGCTGCAGTTTTCTTTGAGTTGCACTGTTATTTCAGCCATCATGTGCTGGCAGGCCCTGGCTCTAGCAAGTTAAGTAAACTGATTTTTAGAGACATTGTTGGAAGCATAACAGGAATCCTTGTCCTCCTGTGATGTAGCTTCCTTTCTACAGAGCAGACTTTCCATCACACATACTTGTGATAAAACACTAAATAATACAGAATAAGAATAAAACACTAAATTTAGCACCACTACCACCCCCATTTTCTACTTCAAAGACTATGAGCAATGTTTCTCTTGGAATCTCATTCCCGTGAAATAGATGATGACATACGGCCAAACTAGTAGCTTATTTCCCACAAGGTAGCTCCATGGAAATAACAGTAATTCAACCAAGCATAAAAGATGTCTAAGTTAAGATGAAAACCTCTCCTTCTGTCTCCATGGCCCTGAGTTGAGAGGACACGGTGGTATCATAAGTCAGCAGTTTCCTTTTTTTTCCCCCCTCTCACTGTTACACTTGCTCTGTTGTTATCAAGCAGTTGTAAAGCACTAATCTGCATCTTTCTGTGGTTCTTCTGCACTGACATTATGGTTTCCTCTCTACAGATATCAAAACCACTTTGAAATTAAAAGATCTTTTTTGTTATATCTGTGGGTTATTTAGAATGATTTTCTTTTCTGCTTGTTTTATTTAGCATATTTATAGTGTTTTTAACTTGGCTATTTTTTGTGGTGTGTTGCTATACCACAGAATGCAGAATGTGGTAAATTTATTACCTTTTAATGTGAAGACATGACCAGATGGCACTATTGGATGGACACCATAGTACTACAGCACAAATTCCATACTGAAAATTTTCAATCGAAACAAAAGACAGTGTATGAAATTTATTTTAGAGGTAGGAGTCTGTGGTTTTGGTGCACTGTAAACTCATGGTACAAGTTCAATATTACAGCATCCTATATATGAAGACACATTAGTATGTTTACCATCATGTAGAAACCAAATATTTCTCTTATTTTCATTACAAATAACACATTTGGTGTTGTTAATAAGGGGAGTGATAGTGGGTAGTAGAGATATGCTTGTAGAAGTGTTTATGAAGGCTACTCCTTCTGTTGCTGAAATAATTTTTATTCTGAAATTGAATAAACACTAAGAAAAAAGGTTCAAAATAAGACATTACTCTTTCTATTATAAATCTTAATTAGAAAATGATTTGATCTTGTTATCTGTCCATCTCCTGCATGCTCTTCATAATATTGAAGGTTTCTATATCTCAGAAATATTTGAAAACTACTTCCTGGTAGTAAATAACTTTCTTGTAGAATGACTTAAAATTTAGATAGTTTTTCTAACTATTCTTAACTTACTATGAGCAAGTATTGTTCTGGGAGGAGTGTAGGCAATTCTTTTTTCTTGTATGTTTTTAAACCTGTATATTTTGTTCTTATTCAGAATTAACCAGGATTGATTTTTTTTTTTTCACTTCATGGAGCTGTACATTACATCATTTATTGAGTTCCTCTGCAGGGAGAAGTGAAGTGAGAGCAAGGTTTAATAATTCCTTTATTCTGACCTTTGTGTCTTTTATAGAGATTTAAAAATCTGCTAGCTTTTTCTGAAGTCTCACGGACTTTTTGACTTAAACAATTAAATATAATATCCAGAGTGTCTGTAAAGTTTTTAAGTTGCATAGATCACAACAGCTGGAACAAACAGGATACAGAAACAGTTGATTTTATCTACTTGACACAAGGAATAGATTTCAGTTCATAGAGTGATTGTATACATGTGTTCTGTGTGTCTAAACTGCCATTGTATGAAATGGAGAGCTGATGCAGCTCTCCAGGTTACCAGCTGAAGTAGATATGTGTATTTGGACAGTTGAATAATCTGCAGATCCCATTGACTGTACATGGACATCTCTTCTTTAATAATGAGAAGAACCTTATCCTGCTAATAGGTAAATATCTATGTGCATTTCTTTACGTGCAGTTGTATTAATCTCAAAGATTAATGTCAAGCAATCTTCCTAGACTTATGTTGTTATTTGTATTAATAGTTTACACAGCCTCAAAACAGTGTTGTATATGGAAATCATCAGGTTCTTAATGTTTTCTTCCCTCATACCCAATACTGCATGTACAAGTCAACCAAATCTTAAAATAGAGTGAGATTATTCATTCTTATTTTTTGAAATTGATTGATTACACTGCATGTTATAGAAATTGAGTGTTTAATCATAAGTTTCAATTTGGAGTCAGGGAAATGAACTTTATGTTCCTTCAGAAAGGTAATTCTCTGTTGCATTTTTTTTCCTGCCAAGTGTCTAGAAGTATGTCATATGATTCTTTCTACAAGTCTGTCTTCATCAGGCTGTGACCAGTCTTGGCCATGGAAGGCTGTTTTGGAAACTACTGTGTGTTCTCTTTATTACTGTGGCAAAGTCACCTTGAAAAGAGCTGCTGCACAGTTTGTTTTTTCCCCACTAGCTCCCTAGGTTTTGTCTCTGTGGAATCTAGTTTTCTCTTCCTGGTAAGCAGAATGTCTCCAATTGTCCTAATACTCATGAAGTAATAAATTACTAAAAGTGTATCTTTTTTAGAGAAGAAACTGTGGTAAATTAAGCTATTAATAAGATTTGGGGAACCATTTTATCCAGATGAAATTATATGAAACTTAAATACCTGAACTATTCTAGAGCATGGTTAAAATCTGTGAGGTAACTAATCTCTATAAGAACTCTATAGATGAGATTTCCAAACCTTATCAGTAAATCAGAAAATTCCATCATCTGTATTGCTTTGCAAATCAGTCTGTACACAAATCACTGTCTATGGAAAGCTATTACCTTAAATATGAAATCAGTTCTGCAAAGGACATTAGGGTTATCCCTGGGTTTTAAGATAAGCTCTCAACAGTTCAGTCTTTTACCTTCCTTTCTTCAAAGACCTAAGCAACAGTATTTCTTCCCAAATAAAACGAAACAGCAGACTTACCTTCAAGTGTCTCGCACTGTGCTAAATTGACATAGTCTGCACTTGTCAAGATCCCAGCTTTGAACCCTCGGACCAGACCCTCCAAGTAGCCATGGTCCACATTGAAGTAAAATTCTGAGTATCCTGGCATGGAGAAAAAGAGATTTAATCTCTGTCTTGCGTATTTGATGGTACTGAATATCAGCCACTAACTCTTTTTCTCCTCTTTGGAAGGAGTGACAAATAGTCACTGATTTCCTGCTAGCATATGATTATGTTTTACCAACTGGTTTCTTCCTGTTTCTTGCTCCTGCTATAGTTTCAGTATAGTTGATGCTTACACAACAGTCAGCCAGAAAATCCAACTCCCTCCTCTCAGAGCCAGAAAATTAACCTATTGTTGTTGAAAGAGAAACCAAAAAGGAAGTAAAAGATTAAATCACTGCTTACAAGGATGCTCTGCACTGATTGGAGGAATACAAAGCATATTACAAAACTTGAATAAAGTTTTTGCACTTCTTAGTGATATTATAAACAGGAAGTTACCTGTGAATACCTATTGAAAAAGTATTTCAGCACTAAAATAGTGGGTTGTGACAGAACATAGCCCATTCAAGGAGTTTAGATGGTTCTTTTATTGTGTCTATATACCTTCCGGTTTTTTCACATTTTTGCTTGCTGGAAATTTTCTGTTGCTCATCTCTATAAATAAATAAGTATATGATGCATAAATGCCTTCTAATAATTAATATGAACATTAGATCATTCTCAGAGGTGAAAGGTATTGAAGGGTTTGACTTTCATTGTCCTTGAAAGTCAGTATCCAGAACTGACCTCAAAACCATAGTTTCTCCAAGTTAAAATACTCTGGCTATATTAAAATTTAACACTTTTTTAAACTTCCTGATTTTGATTCAATTTGAAGTCAAAATTGATAAATCAATCACTTTTATACTGAACTCTCAAGTCTCTTGTCTTTCAGATTTAGATGCCCCAAATGTGGCAGAATAAAGTGGCTGTCTTCTGTAATCAACATAGAAAGTCCTTCTTTCTTTAAATTCATCAGTGTATGGAACACACCTGCAAGTTTTGCTGGAATGCAAAATCATATCTCATGCTAGATACTGTTTAGCTATGTACTTAACTGGAGCTCGGGAATGTTGCAGTGAGGTGTCTGAAGACTGCTGCATGATTGGAGGGTTAACATCTACAAGAGAAATGGAAACAGCTGTCTGCCATCTGCATCACAATGCACAGACTCATTTTTCAGTGCTTTGAACATGTTTGTTATACTGTGTCGGCTGAAGACATGCACCATGGTTTCCCTACTGATCCCTTGTGCTGAAATGCGGCTGCAGCAGGAGTTATGAATCAGCAGCCATTGAGACAAGGCTGTGACTATGAGACCTTCTACTTTACACTGGGAGAGGAGAGACTGGTGAGAACTTGGTACTCACCAGGTGATTCCTGTCAATACCACCTTGCTCCTGGCACAGCAAGGCTTTTCAGGCTACACAATGAGGTACAAAGTGCCTGCATATTTGCTGCCCAAACAGCTACTCACTACCTCTTCTAGGAAGGTCACTATCTTCTGTGCTGGCTGCCCAGCAGCTTCCAATGAGCAAGAAGTGGCCATGAGCCACTGGCAACCAGGCTGAGCCAAGGGAACCACTGCACCTTGAGATTCAAATTAAAATTGTCCCAGGCTGGTTATTACCCCATCTGTAACTGATGGCAGGGGAAATAATGACAGCCTTTAGAAATTTAAAAAAATCACACACTCAGATATGCAAACTGTAATTAGTTTGGGTTCAAATGATGCCTAGAGCATTGAAGTTTGCCTCTTGTAAGTTGAGTTTACAGTGTAAGTCTGACAGTTCTTAACACTACAGAGTTATCCCAGCTAAAGAAGAATGAAACAGATTAGGCCTACCAGACAATAGAAATAAAACATCTCCCTCCCCCACACAAATGATTTGTTTTTTCTTCCAAGTCTGCATGCCAGCAGTGCTCAAAGCCTCCTCGTGCAAGAAATTTTCAAAAGCATTTTGTTGATGATGTTTCAAAAGCCAGGGAGACTTTTTAGGATATGTGACCACTGTCAGTGCTTCCTTATTGACACATGAAGATAATGACATTTTAACTGAAACCTTTTTTTGTTGTTGTCATCATCTTTGTTCTAGCATATTTTGCTTGTCAGCCTCTGGTTTTCATCTTTTCAAAGAGAAGTAATGGGGAGAGGTAATAATAATTGTTATGTACACTATGAGCAATGTTTGGTTTTAACCTACAGATATCTAAAGTGTGTGTTGCATAAACAAGTAAAGTCTCACAGCAGCTGAATACAGGCCTCCCCCAGCTGCAATCACAGCATATCAGAATGTGGCACATACCCAGCTGGTGGCAGTCCAAGGTTATGCTGCCGATGAGCGTCCAAAGCTTCAGACGGCAGAGCCAGTGCAGAAGTAGCTTTGCAATAGATCCTAAATTTAGTAAGGTCATATGAATACCGCCTGGCAGGTGCAAATACCACTACTGGTGATCCTTCAGTGAGAAAGTGCCGCTGTTGATCCATAAATACTGACTGGACCACTGATGGGAAACAGAATCACTCAGCAAAGGTTTTAACAAAACCTGTGTAATTTCGAACTAATTCAGGAAATTGCACAATTAGGATAAAGTCTTGAGAGATTTTTATCTATTAAGGGATAAGATGTCAGATTATTTGATTCAAGTTGATAGACTGCATTCAGCAACATCAGAAAATCCTCAGTTTTGATTTTTGTTGCAAGAAAAATTGAGGAGAGGAGACAGCTTTAGCAACAATTTAGACCTTATACATACAGTCAGGTAATACACTAAACTTTTATATAAGAATATATACTCGATATCTATTTTTGCAGTCTATCAATATATTGTTCAATATCTATTGTTCTAATTTCTTATAATGAGTGGCTAGTGCTTTATGGTTTCTTTTACATTTGTAGTGGGTAAGTTTTTATTAAATATTGTCGTTCTTGATATTAATGAATTTATTTATATAGAGCTGTGAATTTACTTTAAGAAATTACCATGTGAGAAAATGTGATACTCTCACCTGTTAAGTTTGTGGAGTGCAAAGGTTGAGATATTTTTAAAAGAATTTTTTAGCAGTGAGCTAAGTAAATACTGAGAGTGTGCTTGGGAGGAGAAGTTATTTCAGGTTAAGCAGCATTAGCAACACAAAACTTTTCAGATCTAAGAGCATAATTTAACCTTTGACACTGCAAGTTTTCAAGATTTTGAGCCAAATGCATACAATATTTAACCACCAGGGGTCCCCGTAACACTGCTATAAAGCATTTCAGGTTCGTTCCGCCTGCTGTGAGACGTAAACTTGGAAACACAAAAAAAGTTATGGGTTTTTTAATTTGTTTCCAGCTAATCTAAAGTTGACTATAAAACCGACATATATTCAGAAGTGACAAAAAAAATTCAATTTTATTGTATTTTTGCTATATCCACAGATTTTTCTCTGAACTTCCTCTTTTTTTTTTTTCTTTTCTTTTTTTTTTTTTTTAACAGTGTTGACAGCTCCTAGCCACGAGGTTAATACTGACGAATAAATGACAAAGAATCAGCAGAAGAGTGAGTAAGTGGTGTTATAGCACTGGAATGTTGACTAAATCACATGAGTTCAAGGTTACCCTTTTTATTCCATTGGAAATAAGTAAAGATGGTATTTTTTCATCTTAGAATCTTATTTGGAAGTCTATTTCTAACAGCTTTAGGCTGGGAGATCCCTCCTTAAATTTTGCTTTTGCTTATGCAGAAATGAAATGTAGCCAAGTCTTGACTATTTTGACTTATCTTGTCTATATTGACTAAGATAATAATATAATATTACAAGATAATTAACACTTTGAGTGTTACATTACCAGTGTATACTGCTACTTCAATGTGTGAGTGAAACAGATTTCTTCATTTTTGTGTGTGTATTGACTCTTTGTTTGGATGTGGGAGATTTTTTAAACTGACTCTGGCTCTGTACTTCTTATTTGTCAGTGGAAAATGCACCTCCCTCACCTTTAAGTCAAAAGTGTTTTTAAAAACATAACTTGTTTTTTCAGATGTTTCTCCCACACCTCCCAAAAACTGATTTTTTTTTTAGTTCAGTTAAGTAAACTTTGTAAATTTTGGAATGTTCTGCTGTAAATTTCTGATAGGTATGATCCATTTCTAAATATCTTTCCAAAATGTGATCTACTGAATTATCATTTTCTGAAATATCATTATCATTTTCTGAAATAATAACAAGACGATTCTGATTGCAAGATACAAACTGAGATTCACACTTTCTGATATGTTGAGTACCTGTAACTCCCATGAAATGAATATTAAACACTTTTAGATGCCACACATTTAGAATGGATCCTAGCACCCTGTGCAACTCAAGTATGTTAGCGTGGGGAACAGAAGTGTAGCTCAAATACAATTAACAAAGTTATGTTTGTCCCAGTTTCTGAGCTTTGCTCAACTGCTCTCAGCCATGAAGAAACAGTCCAGTCATATCTGTGACTGCTTAAAACTTAAAAAGTATTAAATAAATATGTTGTATTTTCATAAAATATATGGAGATTGAGAATGATAGACTATGCCTGTATAGAAACAAGACAGCTACCATGCTTTCTAGATATTATTAAATCATGAAAAAGATTCATTCCCATGCAGATCATCTTGATAGCTAAGACCTCTAGTGCCAAGAAACTGTTGTGCCTAGCTGACGCACCCAGTGCTAACCTGCACTCCAGCCAATTTACTTGGTTTTTGCTAAGAGAATTCCCAGCAAATATACATTCCTAACTTTCCTATCACTTGATCAGCTGTTGATTGAATTTACATAAAATACACCTTTTACTTCTGTTCCTTGTTAAAAGTGTTATTTTGACATTGGGTTCACAAATATTACTCATTGATGCTATAAAATATCAAAGAGCTTCTTTTCACCACCCCTCCATCCCCCCTTGTTTTCAAAATATAATCTAGCAGCTTTTTAGGTCAGCAAGCATTTTAGGTTTTTCAGTCTTTGTTCAAAGAATTACATGCCAGTGTAATAAAAAGGATTTTATCAGAGACTTAGAGCGGTAAGTCTGTGGAGAGAAGCCAAGAGAAAACCATTATCGGTAGGACTAAACTAAGGGAAAAGCAGAGAGTGAATTAACACAGCTCTGGAATGTTTTCAGAAGTGAAACTGGAATGTTACAAAGTTTATATATTTCCTTACAAAATTGAGCCACTTTGGTCTGAATAATTTGTACTTGTAGTCACTGGTATTTGCATGAACTCAGCAGCCTTCAGCTCATGTTCTGACTAATTCTACTGAGGATGGTAAGAATTCAGGTCCCATGTTCACCTTGAAGGTCCTTAAGCCTTTCTCTGTAAAATGTCAGTACTTTTTTTTTGTTGTTGTTATTATCTTAATTTTCAGTCCTCTTCTTGAGAAGTTTTCATCCAGATAAGCACCCTTTTCTCTTCATTATGAATCAGCTTTTTACTAGATGTCACAAAATTCACAATCAACAGGTAGCATCTTTAAGTCCTTCAGGAATCATAAAGGTTTGATATATTGATATATTTTGGAAAAAAACAAAGATGACAAAACTTTGAGATAAAAGTACAAACAACTCAGTATGAAATGCAAATAGTCCATTAATTCCCCACATTTAGAGTTTTGTGAGGACCACAACCTGAACGGTTTCCTCATATTGTACTGAATTCTAGAACAGACGCAAATTCTGACATCTTTTTTCTCTGATAGACAATTAATATATCTCTTTATACCATCAACTTTATCAACTTCAGAAAACAGCCAGCAGATGTACAAGACTGCAAAATTTAACATTCTATTAACACTAACATTATAGATCCTACATCCTGTTCCTTGTAATCATCATTACAATTCCATTTTCCATTTAAGACTTCTGTCTCAAAAGGCTATGAATGAAGTCTGAAAACTGGGATATACTGCAAAATCAGAACTCTCTTTGAAAAGGAGGATGAATAGAATTTAACTTGAGGATTAATATATTTTATTTGGCTCCATGAATTTGATAGATTCAAAAAATATGTTGTTCAGCTTCAGACTTAAAGCTGATGTGTTGCAAATTTTTCACTAGATGGAGCAGTAGTATCTTTGTTAAGATGCTAATCCTGCTCGGAACTACCTTGCCAGGAACGTGGAATATACAAAGGTATTCTGAACGAGATCGGTATATATTATAAATAGGGCATTTAACTTTGGCCTAAATTTTTCTTCAATTTGACTTTTTTAATATCATTATTTCTGATAAGCGTTTTTCTACCTCTGATAGCTCTTTGGAATTATTAAAATGTAGAATTGTTAATTTTACTTCTTTTTTTAGCCTCGTATTCATGAATGTTATATAGCTGATGGGAAAAGTAACATACAAAGTAGTCCAGATAACAACTTAGTATTTTTTGTTGTATTTGGTTGTTTGTTTAATGCACATAGTAAGGAAGAAAACCAAATTCTGGCTCACAAGTTACACAAATATTTACTCAGTTAAAATTCTCAAAATGTCATTTTACATGAATGCATGTTTGCAATTGCTTTACATTTTATGTTAAAATCTCTTTTCAAGGCACATTGCTTTAAAATATACTGATACTTACATTAAGAAATAAATGAAGCCTTTCAATCACAGTCTATCTTCTTAAGATTATTGATTTCAGAAATATTAGTGATAAGGTTTAGAATTTTTCAAGACATGACATTTTTGCTAGAGACCCTTTTATTGATACCTGCGTAAGTAATGAATCTTTAGCAAAAGATTAATTAATCTTTTTTAAAGGGCTATATTTTCAGAAGAAAGATTACATTATTTTGCAATAAAATATCAAGGTGATAGATTTAAAATTTTTATTCAATTGTATTTATTTTACAGTTCAATCCATACATTTTAATTCATGGCTTGATTTGCTCCTGTTATGGTATCTCAGTTCTCTGGATTCAGGCCTAGAAAATAATACCAGAATATGTGTTATTCTGAAGATTTATGAAATGACTGTTAGTAATGGTCAGAATTAATTTATAAAATTAAATTAATAAAATTAAACATATCAGATTTTGATTTGCATTGAAAATAATGCATTGGAGTATCTTAATTTCCTCTACACAGCAGAATCAGAATCAAAATGTGTTTGTTTAATTATAGAAAAAGATTAGAAAAGAAATAACCATCAGATACAGAAAGATATCTTAGGACTGCTGCTGAAAAGACTGATAATATAAATCTCATTTTGGAAAGAAAGCACATACATATTATATCATATCATTCTATTTTAAGAAGTGCCTTACTAATTGTTTAAGCTCTTTTGTCAATAGATTCCTCGCTTTGTAACACACTGGAATCTCATTCATAAATTAATTTCAGTCTTTAGTAAAACGGCAGAGTTGGTTTTAAACATGAGTTTTGTATTTTTGAGATTTGGATATAGGATCCTTTGAACCCATTTTTTAATTTCTAGTTAAACAAAACCATGTCTCTCAGTACTGTAATACCATGGGTAACTGACCTGCTGGAGCACAAGAAGTAATGAGGACTTAGACACCAGAAGAAATACTATTCAAGGTAGAACTCAGAAATTCAAGTACTCAAAGTATTCAGGTATTCAAGTACTATTCAGTTAGATAAAGTCCTTAATACCCACAAACCCAAATGAGCACCTGAATCATGGGAAATGTTATTTCAGAACAGTGTCTTTATTTTTATATGTTCTAGAAAAGAGTCATATACTTTGGTCAAGAAATGGAAAAAAAAAATATTAACAGTAATAGTAATGTAAGTGCAGTAAATATTCTGACACTGCATCCTTTACTGAAAAACAGATGGCAAACCTTCTTTAAAGCCAGAGCCTGATTTTTCATATGTAGAGGGATCCATGAGGACAAGTAGGATAGACAATACAATTACTTGGTCAGGAGGATCTGATTTAGCATGAACAAACACATACTTGGATTTCTGTAGCTCCAGTGCTGGGAATATGAAAGGAAGTGTCAAGAAGTTTTGCATCTCTGACTCCCCTAGTCCCAGACCTGCTGTCCTGAAACAGGTTCAGATCTAGTGCATAAGGAAACATGGTACAAGAAGTTATCACACTTGTCACAGCCTTATGGACAGGGCGAATGCCAGCAAACAAGTCAAGGTTTTGTCTGACTTCAGGTAGAGAAAGAAACTGAAACTTAGAGGTACTCAGCTCTTTATAAGTAACATGATTTTCTTACTTAATTGAATAAAGTAGTTGATGTTGTGACAACAGTAGTTTTTAATAAATATGTATGAAAGCCTTAAAACATTTTGAGAATAAAGGATCTGTTCCTTACTATGAATTACCAGCACATTCTTGTCTGCATATATAAAAGCAGATCCCCCATTCTCAGACTTTAAACTTTATAACAAAATATGATCATTTTATGCAAACAGTTATAAAAGACAGATGAAGAACTTGTTTGAAAATCATACTGTAAAATGCCTGGTTAACTCCCTCATCTCCATGTGCTCTATATATTATCTTGAACAAATTACATTTACAGCTCCTTGTCTTTGATTTTTAAGAACAAAACCAGCGAAGGTTTAAGCTGGTACTGTACATACAGTATTTTCTCTCCAATCAGTAAATGTGTAAACAAAAGATTAAATAGTGAAAGAACTCCAAGTGTAGAGGAGATAATTTACCAAAAAAAAAAAAAAAATAGGTTGGCCTTCTCACAGCAAAAATTGCTCTAACTTATACTTCTCTACAGCTTCTGCAGCTGCAATTTCAGATAAGTCTATTGATCCCAAATGAGTCACATAGAGTGCATAAATATGAAACAAGTGTAAACAAAAGGTGCTGCTGAACAGCAAGACTAAGTCTTAAATTTAAAATTAAATTCATAGAAAATATAACATTTTTCATAATAGTTTGCTAAGTGATCTATTAATATGATGTGTTAATTTTGTTACTAGATTTTTGATTTAAAGAATGTAATTTGCCTATTTCCCAGAGAATTCTGGGGAAATATCATCACAAGATTATGATATTTCTCAGTGACTTAAAAATGTTAAAGGCTATAAAACAGAAGACCATGCCAGAAATTACTATGATTAGTTTTCTAATTATTGTATTTTTTGCTCCATTTTTAAAAGAATGTTGAAGTATTTCTTCCATTTTTGTGCAAAACAAATAAATCTTCTTAAGCACATATTGCTTCAGTTCTTTTCTTCTCAGTTCGTATTCTGTGGTGGACTTCTGTTCATAGACTTTCTCCTAATTCATGTTGCTATGCATTAATGGCTGCAAAGATTCTGTTGAGTTGTCTTTCTGTTTCTGCAATGGTTGTATCACATATGAGAGGCTTTATAATTGCTTTCATTTTTAAAGTTTCTTAAAGAGGAAGGAATTTGTCCCACTTTGTTTGGCTTGCATAGTGTCTGCTCATAGCTGCCAAAAACATTAGTCCTGTTCCTTTTCAAGTAGGTTTCCACGGACATAGCAATACAGATTGACCTCCCTGCCAGATCATTGATTTCCGAACTTAGAATCAGTTTTAGATCAGATTCACCTTCTGGCAGACTATTTAAATACTAAGTATGTCTCTGACCAGTTTTTATGAATGACAGCTCTCAAGAAATGTACAATTATACGTGCAGGCAAGCATGGTATTAAATAGAGAAAACCACACGTTTTCATAAAGAAAGTTTTAGCATAACTATATATTTTGAATAAGTCACTTCATAATCTCATAATTTTTCTTTACAACTAAAGCAAGGAACTTATTTGCATTAAAGATGCAAAGAAGTATCTTAAGTAATCCCACTAAAATCAGTGGGTTAGTGTACTGCATGTTAGTGGTCCATTATTTCAGCTTGATTATTTACACACTAAGATAGTGAATTTAAACTTTATGGGTTGAAAATATATTTTTATTTAAAATTGAGCTGTTGAATGTAAAGTAGGGGGTTTAAATATTAAAATTGAAAGAGGCTTGTAGGAATTTTGAAGGGAGAAACACCCTTCTTTCTAAAGTGTTCTTTAGACAAAGAAACCATAGACTATATAGCTATTTCAGATGCCCTAATGAAGTGCAGAGAACCAAGATTTTTGGGAAGATGAATTGTATAATTCCTTTAAATACTCTATAACTCTAATGTATATGTAACCCAAATTTTCCAAAATGATTACTCATTTTTCCATTTCACAAAGCTAGTTTATCTGTAGGTATTGAGAGCTATAAGTGCTAAATATCTTTGAAAATCTGATGCATGGAGCATGCTTTCTAGTCTAAAGGAGTCTATAATGCTACTGACTCACAAATTACTTTAGTGAGCTGGAGTTCTAATTTCCACTCGTCTCTGGAAAATGTGCCTTGGTGTGACTGGGTTGGAGTGACCTCAAATTAATGGCCTTTTCGGGAAATTTTTGTGTGTGGTTTTACAGCTATATCTGCCTCACCCATCAAATACATCAAATACAAAATACTGAGTAAAAGACAGAAACACTAAATTCTAGTGTCACATTTCATATCACTAAAGTGATATGATCCTAATCATTGTCCACACACTCAATCACATACTACAGTATTAGTTCATTAAAAATAAATAATTTTATTGCTTTGATTTATTGTAGTTACCAAATTTGTTGATTCAAGACATAACTGCTTAGGTATAACACTTTTGATTCATGTAAAAGTTTTCTAGTGATGCATCTCTTTCCATATTCTTCTTAGAGAAATCCTGTGGCTTGTCATGACTTGTCTTCAAAACGCCTTCTAGGTTAACTTGGCACATAACTTGGCTTCATTAACTCAAACAGAGGAAAATTGTATTATTTCTTGGTGTCAACCTTAAGGTTTAATGACAGAGATGGGGAAATACTAGGGTACTCTGCCTAGACGTTTATATTTAGTACTTTAGAGGCAACTTCTCTTCTCCAAACTAGTAAATAAACTCTATTTATTTCTTTCTCACAGTGCCATAGTAAAGTGAGTAAATATTAGCACTCTTTTTTAACAATGAGAGAAAATACTTTGTAGGAAGCTTGATGAGGTCACATGGGAACAATTACCATATTTGCTGCATATATAATTCTTCCCACCTATAACAAATTGCCTATTTTGCCATCATCATTAACAACCTAAGTAAGTTCTATTAAACAATAAATTTCTAAACCATCTGAAATGATAAGGTTTGTAATATTTTAGTTTCTGGCTCTAACTGACTATCCCAAGCAGATGTGTCTTGGTTAATAATAATTTTTATTGCAATTTCATCTCTTTGCCTTACAGCAGCTGTAGAGAAACCCAAACCAGACTTTTCTCGGAGGTGCACAGTAAAAGACAAGAGATAATGCTATAAAATACAAGAGAAATTCTGTCTGAGTATAACGAGAAAAAAACCTCAACAATTTAAAAGTATAACAAAAATCATTGCAAATAGGACCTTGACTGCAGCTGCCTAGCTCTAGTTAGGTTAATCCAGTATGAGCTGGAAAAACAAAGAAGTACAGATGAACCTTGTTATGTAACTACTGCTTAGCTTCACACTTTCTGTAACCTTTGGTGGCAGGAGACCAGAGGACAACAGAATCCCTGGGGACAATCAGTAATTGGTCTTAGATAAGGAGAAAGTTAAAGAGAGTTGCCTGGGGTTGTGTGAGTAGCAAGGTCAATTGACATTTTATGTTTGCAATCTAAATCAGAAAGCGATAAATAGTTAAGACAGTAGTCCCTAGTGGTTGGGTAGAGGGAAACAACATGAAAGGATATCCAAACACGTAACAGGCAGGGCCTTAAGTTGAACAGTTATGGCCAAGCTGCCATCTAGGACCCCTGATGTTGAATGGGCAGTGATTGCCTGTTCCCCCTGATTGATGGTGTTGGCTGGCTCAGAGGAACTGAGACCTGATTTGTGAATATGTGATGAGTGTATGTGGCAGAATAGGAGTCTTAGAACAGAAATCATTGGTCATCTAGTACATCTGTTTTATTTGAAGAGTGCTTTTCAAGAGAAAAATTAATTTATTAATTAATTAATCTGTTAATATTTTCCCATGGTCCCTTTGCATTTGATGAAGTCAAAAGTTTTGCCGCCTTAGGGGAATAAGGTTACTTATACAGCACCTCTCCAAGTTTCTTCTTTAATGTCTCTGCTCATCCACTATGGGCTCTTCCACATTGGATGGAAATGTAGGTACACATACATTGGTACTGTATTGGCAAAATAGTGTCAGGTCATGGAGACAAGGAGACAAGGAGACTGGACCCAGCACATGAATATGTCAGACAGCTGTACAAAAACTGCCAGCAGAATCTGATACATTCTATATGTGCTTCTAAACAAGTGACAAATGCTTGGTGAGTCCAGAGAAGTCTGAGCCTGGAATGCAGAGTCATCGCAGGTCTGCAACTGGCTGTTCATCTAAGACTTTCAGCTACTCTGTAGCACCATCAGAGAAACTGCTCCAGTCTGTACTGTCCAGCCTTCCCAGCATATGAAGTAATTTATTTTTTTTTTTTATGTTCAGACAAAATTTTCAGATGGAACAAAAAAGTAATCATCGGAGGAAAACCAGTTGCACATCCTTAATCTGTTGATTTTGAATTCTTGGAGTGTATCTCCCACGGTAGCACAAAGCCAACATGGCTCTTGGGACACACAGATCAGTTGAATACCGGTCTAGGCATTACAATATGTTCCAGAACTTCCAGTAGTACATGAATTTTGCTGAATTCTGACATAGAGTTGGATGAAAGCCTGTGCATCCTTAACACAGCCTTTGAAGTTATTTATCAATTTATCCTCATAGTTTTAAAACAAATTTCAACTTTGTTAGCAATCATCTAGAGTAACTTCTCCAATGGAAGGAGCTCCAAAGCAATGATGAAATGCAACAGTCATGCTATTATTCTTTGTGCTTTTCTTTCAGCTAAACTTGTTCTGATGCTTGGCATTTGCTTCATAACATAACAAGTAACCCTCTTTGTCTTATTTATACCCAATAGTTAGCTAAAACTGTCTGGTAAAGAAAAAAAACTAGAGAAGGTTATGGTTTTTGGTTATGAGCGATCAGAAGGTAAAGCAAGATATAAAAACTAGGAATCAGGAGAAATACAGATGTTATAACTTTATTGTTAGGCCAATTCCTCTCTGTATGAAGAGATCAGGAAATATTCAGGAGTTACTGTCCAGAAACTTAGAAGAATAACAACAGAAAAGGATGTGAAAGATCGTCTGTGTAGATGAAGGATTAAGCCAACAGTAGCCCTATGTGCTTTTAGTCAGAGTTTTCTTAGTTCCAAGAAGCTTTTAGTAATTATTTGCCACATTGCACCTCTTGTAGTGCTATTATGGTGAAAAAAAAGGTCATACATATAAATGTCCCATGTAAAAATATTTCTAAACAGCCTACGATTTTCTTACAAGATAAATTTACTACCTTTAATGGAACCATGATGATAGAAGGGATTTAAAGGACATTTCAAAGTGAGTCAAACCTGAGAGTAAGTATTTTATGAAAGTAATTAAAAGGCCTGTTGGATGATTAAGCAACATTACTAGTAACAGTAATTTTAAGATGTCATATCATATGCAGTATATAATTAATTATATACTGGATTATGTATATAATGTTCCCTTCATCTTTAAAAGAAGGAGTATAAGATGCATTTTAGAGGGAAATGCTGACTGAATGTTGCTTTGAAGTATCTTACTTTCAGATGTTTATCTTAACTTTTTCAGACTATGTTTTGTTCACGTTCCCATGGCCTTTTTATGGTACTGAGTTATCTTACTAAAAATGCTATTTTCCCATACTATGCTCCCCTAAAATTTGGGTTAGGATAGGATTGTGTGTTGCATAAAAGATTCTATCAGGTGATTTTTCCAAAGTCCAAAAAAGATAATTTTTTTTTTGCCACTAGTCTGCTAAAAGAATACAAGTAACTATAGACCCAAAATCCAAAGAGGAAGTGATTGGTTAGTAAACAAGACTTATCTTAGAATCTGTGCATGTTAATATTTAGCAAAGCGTAATGTCACGTAGCTGTGGAAAGTTTTCAAGTAAACAACCCGAGTCAATACTAAGTCTATTTTAAAAAGTGTCTATTGTTCAGTCAGCTGCTTTACAGCAAAATTACCAATTTCTAGTCCCAATTATCCCCAAGTTCTGACAACACTGCTGCCTGTGAGAATAAAGTGTCTTGTTATTCGAAGATCTATCCACTGTGAATGATTTGATTTTCTGCTCCTGAAATCATCTTAAATTAAGTTGTTCATAAGAAAGTGACTGCAGACAGAGGGTTATTATTTGGACAATCCTCTATGAATGAAAATTCCATGGCCAGACTCTCATTTGTCTGCCTAAAGATGTTGTTATATTTTAGGTTCACTTAATTTTGAAAAGTTTGATGGTAACAGAGAAGGACAGTCTTCACTGGAGCTTGTCTGGGTTAGGGAGGTCCAACATCCATCTCCTTCATCTAACCTAACAGAGAAAAATGATAAATCCTACTGAACAATGGCAATATTGACCTTCCGTGCAGAGAGACTTTAAACAGGGCCTTCAAAAAATTTTAATGAAAGTGCCACATGCCTGACCAGTGTTCAACTGCTTTTCAAGCTGCTGGTGGGCCCTTCACCAACATATATCTGATTTTGTTTGCTACATATTTCTCTTCTATTGTGTCAAGGAAAACTTTAGTGTAAACTTAGTTGTTTTGTTCCTCAGCGGTGAGTGCTGAACTCAGCTTTTCAGAAATGGACATCTCTGGAAGCAGAAAGTATGCTTTCAAAGAAAGTTTTCTAGGTTGTGCCTGGAGAAGCAGCATCAAGCTTTTATCTGCTGTTGGAAACCATGGCCCTGCAAAGGGTTGGTCTTGGGAAAATATAGTTGAGACTGGAGCTGTGCAGGCACTGGTTCTGCAAGACACATGGGAGCTTACTAGGAAACACAGCTTTTATGCATTTTGTTGTATAAAGTAGCAAAGCAGAGTTTTGAGCTACTGTTAACGGCTATAAACTAATAGCTGGAGACTAATTCTTCCCAGATTTGCTTGTGCATGCACTCGGTCTATTTGTCATGGAATACCATTTCTCTGCTAAAGGAGAAGAAGATACCAAGTGCTTTTCAAACACTTGCCACAGAAATCTTTCAAATGTCATTTAGTAGGGAGCATTAATAACTAAGGAAATTACAACCTGTGTTTCATATCTTATACAAAAAAATACAGTTTGGAAAGCTTGGATGAAATTAACACTTGTGGCATACATTATGTGACAGCATATATTTAGGCAGAAATAATACATGTAGAACAGTAATAACCCTTGGCTGTTTTTAACACACTCCATCAGTCAACACATGCTCAGCCATTTAAATATATAAGAAAGGATTCATACAAACACTCCAATTTTTGAGCATCTTAAAACAGCAGATGTCTTTTTCTGGGTTCCGGATTGCTGCAAAAAAGCAGACTGCTGCCTGAATCAGAATAGTAGAAATTAGTGCTAGGACTGTGTAGGTTGCTGCTCCAGAGGAAGGGGTCAATGTCCCTGCAACTTGTCATCAGTCTGATTTTGTATTAAGGTCTATGTGTGGCAGTGAATTATTTTTTGACAAGCAGTAGTTCATAATATTCTACCCAAGAAACAATGTTCTTCCTGCATAACACAGTTAGCAGATTTATGTTGTCTGGCATTAGGATGTAAATGTACCTTTTCCATGTGAAAGAATGTTTGGCTGTGTTTTTTCAAAATTTGAGATAGTCAATGTACACTTACTTAATGGCAATGGCAGTGTCATATTTCCTATGACTTCTTTTAAGAAGGTTTTTAAACCTTTCAGGATTCTCACTTTAGTAATTTATTTTTAGTAAACATTACTGAGAAATCATAACTTTTTTTTTTTTTTTTTTTTATTGCAGAGAAGCTTACAAACAAATCATGCATTGTTTAAAAGAGAAAACAAGAACATTCATTTTCAGCATGGTATCAGTTTAAGAAGTTTCGTCAAATTTCCTTCATTCATCTGGACTCCAAAGCAGATCCTAAACAGGAATGTACGTGCCGTTCATCACACAGTGTGATGCAGTTGCAGTATCTAGGTCTCTGAAACATGTGACTCCAGTGAGCACTGTACGGGTCAGTTGCTATTTAATTTCTGTTTCGCTAATAATCATAAAGAATGCCATAGGCACTTTTAACAGGCAGCAACAAAACAGGGGCTTTTGAAATACCCCTCTCGAATCTGAATGAAAATGTCTGATAAATGAATTTAGCTATCTCAAATCTTGGCTTGCATTTCCTGTGTTTTCCTAGTGACATTCCTCCATGCTTCCAGTAACATGGTGATTTCTATAGAGTGTGTTTGTGTGTGCAGGCAGACAGTTCCCTGATGACACTTCTCTTTTGTCCCTTCAATACAAAGAGGGATATATTACTCCACGGAATACAAAGGACTAATTCTACTAAATCGGCATGTGTGCTCATTAGTGGACATAGCAGTTTGCAAAATTTAATCAACAAAGATTTGTAATCATCTTTACTAAATATTAATAATTGTTAGTTTTCCTTATTATAATCCATCTTACATCTGTCTAACTGCTACAAATGCATGCGTTTGTAGAATACATGGGGTCTTGTTATGATTATTTCAATATGAAGGACACTGTGATGGTAGATATTTTGAGCAACTTTTAAAATTTCGTTCCTTGTATTCAGTGGCATTCTTTTAGTGAACAGAACACATGGTTTTAGAGAAATGAACATATACACATTTTTCATATACTATCCTCAATTAAGAATATTAATAGCCAAAGTTAATAACTGATGAATTACAAAATCGTGAAGAGAAAGCAGAAATGGCAATAAAATAATTAGGATATTTCTAATCCAGCTAGTGAATTGATAAACTATTTAGGATTCATGATACACTGACTCCATTTAATTACTCGTATAAAATCTAAATTATAATAAGTGCTCTTCCATCAAAAGGAGATAAAATCTACTAAATAAGTTTTTATGCAGCACACCAGTTATTTCAACTCTGCAAAAAACAAAGTATTTCAGATATTTTGAATATTTGAAAAAAATCCAGATCACAAGTGTTTAAAAACTACCTGAGACATGGTGCATTGGATAGGTAAGGCAGAGTATCACTTTGGGATGGAGAAAAGTTCAAAACATAAATGTACTTGCAACATATATTGAAAAGACTTAACTTTGTGCATTGCAAAATCCTCAGAAAGAGTTACCATACTACACTCTCCATATCTTATTTTGGAAACAGTCTGGTTATTTGAATCAGAACTGAACCTTCTAAATAATTTTTAGAATGGAACAGAATGAAACACTTTGCAGAATAAGAGCTCCTCACTAAGATGTTTGCCAGATTTTCCTGTCTACAGCATGGTGTTGCAGCTCATGGGAGTACCTGGCTTTGCAAAGTGATGCCGATACATAGAGTATATGTTTAATATTTGTTTATTTAATTATTAATGTTTATTTAATTTTGTATTTTCATTACTAATGTAGTTTAAGTAAACACCCTTGAAACTCATGATATCAATGATAAAATTCTTGTCTGACTTCTGAATATATGATTTTTTAAGTATGTTCTGTTATCTGACAATCTTTTTCATCATTTAATCCTCCATGTTAATTCATACTTTCTAAAATGTTTTCCATTAAGATAGTTGTAGTCATTGCTTGCCTAGTCATGCAGTTCCGAGTAAAACCAAACTGCTTTTGTTAGAATATGGCCCCCATTGTAGTCAGTAGGTTTAGTAATTGTACCTGAATGCTCAACGTTACAATTTATGGCACAAAGCAAAGGGCACAGATGTGCAGAACCACTGAAGTTTATACCTGGACATTCTCAGTTCCCAAATGCACATGAAAATTCCATGTCCAAATTATTTTGATAAAGGTATTTTATCAAAATTCCTTTACCTCCCACATACTGTTGACACTAACTGTGATAAATGTCCTTCATTCACAGAGTAGGCCTTAGGGCATACTCATGTTACTGCAACAAAATAATTTGGCATAATCCCAGCTCCAGTGTCTTGTTGCTGGTTATTTCCCAGACTGCTTTAAACATAGTAGACTCCATTTTTCCATTATGGAAACATTTTTGTAACTTCACATTTTCTTCAGAACACACCTTGTGTTTAACTTTGTGTATGAGTTTAAGACCTTCTCATTGGTCTCCCCTTGACAAGAAATATTATTTTGCTGTAAATGTTGATTTTTACAGTGAGGGCTATTAAGCATGACCATAACATTTTTGTAAAAAATATTTATTTTTATTAGTATTTTTATTAATAATATTATATTAAAATTGTATTTCCTATTGAAAAATTATATGTTCATACATGTTCAACATTTCATTTAATGTCTTCTTCACAGTGAAATCAATCAAACATTAGCTAAAAGCAAAATAAAATGAAGTCACAGCTGAAAATATTTTCGAACATCAACTACAATGTCTGAACCCTTTTACCTTTAAAATTTCTGTAATTGGAAAAACTGACAGAACTGACAGAACATGAGTGAACACTTAAGAGTATTTTTTAAGCCTAAACTCATTTAAATTTCTCTTGTTCAGATCCAAATTGACAAAAGATTTCCAAAGTACTACTGGAACTTGGGCCTGTGCTTTTATTAGATATTAGTAGATCTGGATTCTTTTCCTCTACTTCCTCTTTCTGGAATAGAAACTCTGATCATATTCATGGTAAAAGACAACACCAAGTCTGGCTGCTGTGAGAAGGGAAGAACGATGATGCTGGACAGTACATTCAAAGTAAACTCACTTAGTGAATCTAAAATATAAAATAAAACATAAAATATCTGGGGAAGGAAGGAAAAAATTGAGAATTTTTCTGAACCTCTCTTTCTACAGTTGTCCAACCAGATGCCGGCGGTTAGTGTGAAATCATGGAGTGTGCAGTGCCACTTCCCATTTATAGCTATTGGAAGTGTTGCGCATTTAAATGTAAAGCATTTCAAGTCTTGCTAACACATCTGCTGCAAATAAATTTTATTCTATAAATGTACATCTTCCAGTTCTGACTTCACACTCAGGAAAAAAGAAACATCTAAGGCATCCAGTAAAATGGAAAGAGGGGGAAATATAAGTTTATATGGGTTTATATTTCACTGCAGTAGAAAAAAAAGTTTTGTTTCAATTACTTCAAGTCATTCAAGTTTTAGCATGTTGTACCAATATTTTAATGTAGAATTTCCACTAATTGTAATGTACTTAATAACACAGCAAATTAAACATGAAGACATTTCTGTGGCAGTTATTTTGTGCACATATATGAAGTCCTTATAATGCAAATAAGAACATAGAGCCTGTACTCTTATTTTTTCAACAGCAGAAAAGCGTATTATTTAACTACCAGAAGGATGTCCAATATGTCATATTAAATTCTTAAAATTTCACAATAGCATACATTAACACAGTTTTCTCAATCATAGGTAATGATATAATTACTCATCAGAAGAAATTAAAAACTGTAATTTTTTCCTGAAATATTTCAAAATGTACACTTATTAAGACCAGAACTCATTCAGGAATACATGTAACTTTTTTGATGGATGTGAAATCCTTGACTGAAGTTCACTCTTGCTAAAGTATAAATTGCTCCTGATTTGGAAGACCTGACTGACTATTTGTGTTGGCATAAACTCAGGATTTTACTTCTCCATTCCTGTGCTCAGCTGTTGAGGATACACTTCCTGCAGAGTGGAGTGTGTCTGCTTTCAGGTAAGATATATTGTCAGCATTTGCCAGATGAGGGTTTTATTCCTTGTGATCCCACAAAATGTATTTTTTTGCACTGGTGACAAAAGCTGACTGTATAGAGTGCCAGAACAGCCATCTGGCTGAGAATTAATCAATAATTTGGTTTGATATTTGATAAATAATTAGTTTTACCATTCTTACTTCTATAAAAAAGATATTGACCATGTTTTTCAAGTCAGCTGTGCATAGATGTCTCAATTCAGAATTTATCTCCAAGTGAAAAATTGCAAAATGTTTTTTTAATACAATACAGTTATTGCCCTGCTTTGCTATATGAGTGACTGTTTTTTCATCCATACAATTTACTGAAAAATTGTGCCCAAACCATGAGTGCTATATCACAAATAGTAAACTAATGAGAATTCAATACCTTTAAGTACCAAGTCTTACTGATCCAAGGAGTATTATTGGATGTCCCATCCCTGGAAGTGTTCAAAGCTAGGATGGATGGGGCTTTAAGAAACCTGGTCTAGTAGAAGTGGCTATGGGGGTAGAGATGGAACTAGATGATCTTTTAGGCCCCTTGCAACTTACACCATTCTGTGATTTTTCTCCCTTAAGGCAGAAGATACTGCAGAGGAGTGCACATGCACAAATCCTCCTGGATGCTGCACCACTTCTGCGGTCAGTGTTGCTACCACAGGTAGCAAAGGTAGCAAAGGCTGGAAAGAAAGACAGTCTGTGTCTGTGTTTGTAAGGAGCCAGACTGTCAGGACTGGGAGGAGCTCACAGGAGAAAACTGCTCCTGTCTGGTAGGGATTGCAGACAGGGGAATATACAGGCTCCCATGAACATGACTCACTGCTGTTCTGCATCTTTGCTCATTGTTCAAACTTAGGTAGACTGCTCTTGCTTTCATTGAATATGACTTTGCATCCACTCTCCACACCACTAAAACGCAAATGACGATATAATATCAGTTAGCTGTAAAAAAGGCTATTTCTACATGAAGTTTGTAATGAATAGACTATTCCATAAGCCTTGGAAATTAAAAAGTGTAGAAACATATTTTAATAAGTGTATTTAATAATATTTTTAAATCATATGCATACTGCCAAATACCTTGTTTCCAGATATTTTTTTGTTCAAAATAAATAATTTATCTGAACAAAATTTTTAACTCAGGTCTCTGTCTTTAATTAGCAGCACACTGTCTCATTCACAGTGACAGCTATTATTACAATGAAGTTGAAATGAATTCATAAAAATCTTGGAGAAAAATTCTTGAGCTTCAGTCATGATGCCAGTAGGTGGGATGAGCTAAGTTGCAGAACATAGATGGTGCTAAGAAGTTCTTTTCATGTTGGGCAACAACTTCAGTAATGGCATGGGTGGCAAATTTGTTTGATTTTTCTTTTTTTCCTCCTTTCTTTCTTTTTATATCGCTCTTGTGATATTTATACCATTCATTCTCTTCATCACTGAAAAAAGACATCATTCTGGCACTTTTGTAGTACTATGTCCCACTATGCACGTGCATTCTGGTTTTTATATCTTAGTTATAAATTCATGGATATGTACAAAAAATATTCAGTTCAAAACATCTAATGAGGTGCTCAGATACTTGAGTTCTGCATTTGCTGCTGAAATGGGAGCTGTTTAAACCAGTCACAATAATGATAGTATTCTTGCTCAAAAACATTGCCTACTCTAAATGCTTGAAAACAGGGCATTTACTTTTCTAATTTCTCAAGAGGTAGGGCCGGAGCTTTTTATGTGGCCACTGAAATATGTTTTTAACAGATTTCATTTTATATTGAACATGAACTCAATAAATCTTGCATTGCTTTCCAGGCCGGTATGTTCAAAGTAATTCTTAGTAACTTTTCAATGTGACATTTCAATCCAGTACTTATACTTTTTGGAAACAGAAGCAGATTTCTCTGGGGGTAGAGTGTTAGCAGAGTTTAGAAGACAGATTTTTTTTATACTGGTTGAACATGTGGTGTAAAACCATTCAGTAGCTTTTTTAGAAACATAATGAAGATAGTTTTTCGCCTTTTTAATCAGTGTTTTTGAGAGAACATCTTGTTTACTATGAGATCACTTCTGCAGTAATTTCATACTAGTTTTTCCCAATCATTGATGTTTTCTTTCACTTACAATGGTTTTTTACCTGGTTCTTGGAAGATGCAGATGGATGAATAATGCAAAAAGAATGACTTAGTTGTATACCCTGACAGTGTATGAGGCAGAAAGCAGGAATATCAAAACTATTTGTGTATTTGAATCTGACTGAATGAAGACTGTCAGTCAAACTCTTCTAAAGAATTGCTTTGAAGCCGGGTGTAGATAATAGAAATGACCAATCTTTGATCAGATAATTTTCTGACTTTGGAATCTAGTTTTCAGCTACAGTAATTTCTTTTTGTCTTTTAAAAGATACCAGGGGATGAAAGTAGGAACTTTAATCTGGTTTTTATTTCCCAGGTTCTGTTAACTGTTGAAAAGCAGTGGGATTCTGTATCATACGGGGAACACAGTAGTTGGGAGGAGAGATGTTCCCTTTTTTAAAAAAAATTTTATTTCTTCATTTTACTGAAGACGTTAGACACATGCATAAGAATTTTGTATCTTTCTCTGAAACCAAGTAAACATAGAGCTCCTGATTACATCCCTAATCCTTCCAAAAGGCTGTAGAATTCAAGCAGCATGTAAAGTCTTTGAGATACTAGAAGACCTGAAAAAGGTGTTATGTTTTCGACTATGAGAATGGAGTGACAGTGGCACTGGTTCCTTCAGTGCATCCATAAACTATGTTTTTTAGAAAAGTTTATTTATAATTGTCCAGAGTTTTCAAAACTATCAGAACCATGGGCTGTTATGTGCACCTTTGGTATACAATATTTGAAGGTACTGACCAAAGTAGACCAGGTATTTTTGTCTCTTTGAATAAAGGAAGTAATTTTGATCTTACACAAGTCTGAAAACAGGCAGAAAGGCAGTCATTAACTTTGCTGTTCTCCAAGATCTGATTTTTTTTTTCCCCTGTCTGCTGTGACACAGTTGTTCCCAGTTCTAGATTTGTGTGATCCAGAACATCAATGAAACAAGCACTGCAGAAAGAGTAGAAAGAGTAGAAAGTGCAGAAAGAGTATTCTCTCCCTCACTGGTGAGGAATGGCATTTGTAAACAAACAAAAAAAAATTATATTTAAAAAAATCTCATACTTCTTCATATTTCATGGAGATTCCTTGCAAACCTCTCCCAGTCAGTATCTGCAGTGATCTCATTCTCAAATCTGAACTGAGAAATGGATTAATAATAATATTGGAATGTATTTCCGTTTATCTTTTGTTTTCCATGTAAGTTCCTGACTTGTAGGATTTTTGGAGTCCATTTATTAATTTTGACAAAACAATCACTTTTTTTGGCGTCCACCAATAAAATAATGAACAATTTCCTATATCCAACAACATGCTGGTAACTTTTATGAAAAGAATAGTGGAGATAAGTGATTTGGCTTATCAGGTATTAGGAGAAAGTTCTTCATGTGTTGAGTGCTACCAAGTGTTTTACAGCGATAAGAAACACCCTGCAGGTAAGAGAAAAAAAGTCTTTACACTTCACTGATATTTGTAGATCCTGTTGCGACTTCAGTGACTTACAAATCTTTTAACAATTAAAAAAGAACTTTTACCAAAAAGCAAACAAATATTGTCTATCTGTTGATATCGTTCTTGACTTTTTTTCTTTAGAAAAGAAAAAACATCTCTTGTTTTTAGATTTAACAGCCTGTGTAGAAATGCTAATTTTTTTTTCCTTTACTCCCTTTTGTAAACTTTAATCACATTAAAGATACATCTCATGCTAGGCTATGGAGAGTAATGTTGAGTACATAAAAGCATACCACAAAATTGGAGCAGTGGTGATGAAATCAACACAGTTCAATTTCTAAAAAGGTCATAGACTGAATTTTGTCTTTTATGTATTGTAAGATCTCCATCAGTAATGGGTATCAGACAGATAATGCTGTAATTCTGTGATTTGATGTAGCCATCATCTAAATGTCAAGCCTTTTCTGTCACAGGACTTTGTTGTTCATGCTGTTCTATTTAGTTAGAAGTGTGATTACAAATTAAACTAGACAAAATGACCTATTGTATTATTGTGTCCTCAGCTGGAAGCCACAACCCCTTCAGTTGAATACTGAAACTCAGCTAAAAGACAGTAAATGACTGAGAGTCTGCTTGCAAAATGAGGTAGATCAGGTTCCTTTCAAATGCTATTGGAAAAATAATTTGAACTAACTGACAGTGGCGTCTCAAATCCCCCTGCCACGACAAGAAGTATTGGCACATAATACGTGGTATAAGTAGCTTTGTCTTTTACAAAATGTGAGCTCTTAATTAGATTCAACTGGGTGTAGAAAGACAACAGATGTAATTTGGAGAACATGAAAATGAAAAAAATATTTATTTTTTTGGAACTTCTCACCCAACATATTCAGGACTTAAAAGTTTTATTGTGTGGGCCATCACATGTTCCTTCCATCTGCATATATAAATAGTCCTGTAAGAAAAAAAAATCCATTGTTTTTGAATGTCACCATATTTTGGAGCAAGAACTAAGCGGTAGTTGATCATTCTCTGTAAATGAGAAAAAAAATCTTATTAGTTTTTTCCATACAGTCAGTCTAGAGCCTATAGTCTCATGCTAAATGCATTCCCGTTAGCAACTAATTGTCAACAATATCTCTTTGAGACTGAATCTGTTTAAAGTCACTAAAAATAAACCTTTGATTAAACACAAGTACATAAATTTTGTAGATTTGTCTGTTTCAACACTTTCATGTCTAATTTAGTCTTAAGGTTTCCTTTGTTAGGTCCTGCAGTGATACATCCAGCAACGTTGCCTCTATTTCTACCTTTGCATCCCACTCTTGTCCTTATCATCCTCAGGAATTGGAAAGACCTCCAGCTTTCTAGGAGATGGGAAAGTTCATTGTAACTATAGTGGTTTAGTGTACTGCCATCAAGCCTTCATAAGATCTGCAGCCATTACATCTTCTATTTTAGGAGATTCCAGTTCATCCTGGATTTAGAAAAAAAGCATTTTTATGCTGATTCGGGATGTCAGTACACTAGCAGAAATAGACCAATGAGAGCAACTGCAGGTAGAGATACTCCCTGAATGAACTGGGACAGCCATACTGGGATAACTCCTCTGTGGTTCAAGGTGATACAAGCTAAGGATTTTTATTTGCTGTGTAGAAATGGGGTCCAAAAGTCATTAGAGGTAAGGAGTTTTAGGAAAAAAAAAAAAAGAATAAAGAAACAGATGTAGAAACCAGCTTTATATCCATAGTTTTAATGACTGACAACTTATTTAAATTCAACTTTGTTAAGGAAGTGCATCTGAAATTATTCCCAGTATGTCAAGGCTAAAAAGGAAACACAGTGGATGATCTGGTATGCACATAAATTAAAAATAGAGCTAAATATATGCATTAGTTTCTTTAAAAGCCATCAGCAGATGATGCCCACTGTGGAAAAACTCGGTGTCACTGAAACGCACTTCAAAATGGAAAATATGTTATTGCTCCTAAAAAAGCAGGACTTAGTATTGGGGCAAATCCTGCTTAATATCTTTATAATTTATCAGGATGAAGGGATTGAATGCACCCTCAAGAAGTTCATTCGTATGTTGGGCAGGAGTGTTGATCTGCTGGAGAGAAGAAAGGCTCTGCAGAGGTATCTGAACTGGCTGGATCAATGGGCTGATGTCAACTAAATGAGGTTCCACAAGACACAGTGCCAAGTATTGCACTTCGGACACAAAAACCCCACACAGTGCTACAGGTTAGAGGAAGAGTGGCTGGAAAGCTGCTCAGTGGAAAAGGACCTGGAGGTGCTGTTTGACAGCTGCTGAATATGGGCCAGCAGTGTGCCCATGTGGGCAAGAAGGCCAGTGGCATTCTGACCTGTATCAGACATAGTGTGTCCAGCAGGACTAGGGGAGTGATTGTCCCCCTCTACTGGACACTGGTGAGGCCACACCTCGAGTGCTGTGTCAAATTCTGGGCCTCTCAATTCAGGAAGGACATTGAGATTCTGATGAAGGGTCTGGAGAGTAAGTGATATGAGGAGTGGGCTGAGGGAGCTGGTGTTGTTTAGCCTGGAGAAAAGGAAGCTCAGAGACCTTATAACTCCCTACAGCTGCCTGAAAGGAGGTTGTAGCGAGGTGGAGATTGACCTCTTCTCCCAGACAGCGCGTGAAGGTGTAAGAGGACATAGGCTGCACCAGGAGAGTTCAGTTTGAACATCAGGAAGAATTTCGTCAGTGAAAGCAAGGTTAAGTATTGGAATAAGCTGACCAGGGAAGTGGTCCAGTCACCATTCCTGGAAGTGTGCAAGAAACAACTGGACACGGCATTTACTGCCATGGTCTAGTTGACAAGGTGGTGTTTGGTCAAAGGTTGGACTTGATGATCATGTAGATCTTTTCCAATCAAAATGATTTTACGATTCTAACAATTAAGTCATGATGTGCCTGGTCAACTTCAGCTATGTCTCCTAGAGGCAGCAGATGGCACTTTTCAGCCATTTCACTTGGCTGCTTCTGAGCACAGATGTGACGCCAGAAAAAGACTCACAATGCTCATAGAAAGCAAGTGTCAATATAACTATGAAAATACTTGACAAACAGTGGTTTTAGAAGAAAATTCCTTTGTACTTTACTTTGAAATTGACACTATCATTGTAGACTGAGTTCTGGAAGGAATACAAAAGTTTTATGTCAGGATTGTCTCAGAGAAAAATTTCTACATAAATGAAAGCTGAGAAAGGTCCCTCAAAACACAAATAAAATACACATTTACTTTCAATATACAAATTATATAATTATTTAAACCTCACCAGGTTTATTCTATTGCACATATGACAGTGATTCCATAGAGAAACCCTGCTAATGTTGATTTGCTACCAATGCATTCATCTGGGGAGAAAAAAAAAAAAAAAGCTGGTGTGTGTGTGTGTGTGTGTTAAATGTCAGTTTTTATTTTTAGGACATCAGGAATACCAAGTTTTCAGATTATTCACTTTCTGAAAGTGCATAGCTGTTTATGTATGCATGTTTAAATATGTTAAAAATACACTCCTTATTAAGATAATGAAAAGTACTATTCATTTCTAAATCCTTGCTGTTTCATTGGGAGAAATAGTCTCTATTACATTCACATTAACTAGATCATTCCCTGAATACTATGCTGTCAAGTTCTGATTGTTCCCATGCAGCACATTAGAAACATTCTCTGAACTGCAATATTTTGTAATGGGTAAGTCCAAAGTAAAGTCAAACAGAATTAATATTCACTCTGTTTCTTCCAGGCTCATCCTGCTTCCACAGGATATCTTCTCATTGGATATCCGGAGCTGTATTAGGAAATTGACTTTGTAGTTCAGCAAGTAATGATGTTTCATCTCAGAGACTAGGGATTTCCTGAATGGAACTTGCAAAACTATTGAGAGAGGTAGCACTCCATCCTTCCCTGCAGTGTCAGATTGTTATCACTGTAACACTTCTGCTATGACTTCCCTATGACTCAAGACTGGTAGCTAAATATGGCTCCTATTCTTTTGCTTTAGGGTCACTGAGGACTGTCTCTCACAAGCTACTTTTGGAAATCATGTTGTTTGCTAACATTAAGAGGAAAAAATTACTCTACCCAAGTGTGTGCTAGGCAAGGCAATATTTCACAGGTTCTATTGAAATATAAAGGTAAGATAACTGTGGTGAATTCAGCCTGGTGCTGCTATGCCTAGACTCAGTTGAGTTGAGTACTCTTTGTGAATTCTGTACCAGTATTTGCCTGAGCGTGAATATCACGTAGGCCATGTATGTCACTGATATACTGTCAAATAACTGCCCAGCTGCAACACAGATAGGTCAATCCCCAGGATCACCCAGTTTCATGTTGCTTTTCTGATTTGACTCAATTCAGTATTTTTTAAACAAACAGAGCATTTAACAATGACTTTGATTTTATTTGACCAGGCTTTTCTCCAGCAGGAAATTTTGAGCAAACTAATGCGGTATAAACACTGTGACATAATATCCTGCATTATTTCACAGAGAAAACACAGCATCTCTTAACTGCTTTTGGTCCTGGTTGGACATGTGAGGCAGCTTCCACGGATGAATCTAGGAAGAAAAAATCATTATTCTGATTGGACTGAAAATCACAGAGGAGGGTTATTGCTCCCATCCTTTGTTTGCCCACAGCACTTCAAGGTTCCATTGAAGATCATTATTTTTTTCTCTTTCTGTCAATCTCATGTTAAACTCCTTTGTTCTCTATGGATGTCAGCTTATTCTCTTTCAGATTGCCTAACTCATTAACATAATCTAGTTAAATTCAGTGCATGGTTTGCTGGGGTTTTTTTTATAATAGGTGAAGCTTGCAATTTTGCCTGAAGTGTACCTTTTTAGTTGATTGGCTTTTTTCTCCAAGTTATATCAGTTGTTTAAAAGAATGCTATCTCCCTTCAAATCATGCTTTGCTGAAGCAGTCACAACAAACTGTTGTCTTCTGGTAGAATAACACAATCATCAATGTAAAAGGTAGCATTACTCTTAGCATACTAGTCTGTATGAACATTATACTTTTTATTACTGAGAGTTTACTTTCCAAAATTACAAGTTATTTAAAGATCATTAAGAACAAACTTTCTTGAGAAAGGGTTTTTATGATATGCATAATTTCAGTTAAAGGTGTGAAACTGTGTGAAATAGCAGATCCTTTGCTTCTGTATATATAATCTACAAATCTAATATATTCTTTCTGTAAATTTTAACCACCTGGAGTCAGACATCACCAACATCCCCTTCTTTAAACTCAGAGAAAATATAGCTAAAGTTCAGTTTTCCCAAAGCCAGGTGTTCGTGTGGATCTCAGGTTTTGTGGAATTTTGACTTGTTTTTAGGAGCAGTAAGTATAAAATATCTGTATTTTTCTCTGCAGACCTAGCTATAGTTCCTGTTGAGAGGCGCGATTTTAGAAAGGACAACAGGGCAGCAGACTGTATCCTGAAGACTTTTGCAGTTTGATATGATGCTGTTTGCCAGCAGAAGTTTCTCTGTCAGCATTAGCTCTCAGCTGCTCCATACTGCTGCCCACCCAGACAGCCCTTCCTGATCCAACTGCAAAGCTATGCTATGTCAGCTCTCAGTGAAATGAATCATGCAAATTTGTAGCACTGAATTAATGTTTTGTATTTGCCAGTGCCTACTCCTGTGTTTCAGTTTTTTTCTCTCTTCATAGCTGAGTATCTCGAGTTAATTCTTTTTGTCTTCACATGAGATAAGATTAACTCATCACTCTTAAAAGTGCTGAATGTTTTTCATCATGCTTATTGGAGCATTTCTAGAGAGGGAGGAATAAAAAGTGAGGTGAGTAAATGTGGAAGCACAACCAAGGAACGGGTTATTACCATCAACCTTTACCAAAGTTCATTGTAGCCAAAACAGGGTATGTAATAAACTTTTATGGGAATTTTGTTTGTTCTTCTTTCTTACCACACACCTACATCTTCAGTGTATATGGGCTTAAGCCATGAACTTTGGAACAAGAACTGAGTCTCTGTCTCTCCACATGCTTTTTCTCTGCCATGCGGCATGCTTGGAGGCGGTGCATTCAAATATCTTCATATGGTTAAAATGTGCATGTACCAAAAGCGTTTATCCCCTTTTTGCCATTACTAAAATCCATCACCTATGAATTAATGAACATATTCAAGCAAAATCTCTTATGCTTGAAATGGAGAAACTGTAAATTTTCTTTTGTGGAAATATTCCCAGTCACCTATCATTACTTGCCAGTAGGAAGACTAAACACAGAACTCATTCTATTCTGATCCACTGTACAATCCTTCCTTCCCTCTCTTCCTCTCTATGCTTCTTCCCATTGAACTGTATTTTTTAAACAATAGAAACCTAGCTGTAGCTACTTCTGAATTTTAATACATGTAACAAAAAATTATTAGTAGAATAGGAACTCTAAACATACAGTAGGTTTGCACCACTGTTTATATCTCTCTGGTATCTAGATACATGAAGATTACATAAAGTAGGGTAAGATGCTCTTCAGTACCTTCTGGACTGCAGTATTGAAGAGTGTGTCTGCAGGAATATATCTGAAGCATAGTCAATCTGGATTTTGATTTTCCAAGGCTAATGGTTAACATTAGAGTTCAAAGTAACAAAATTAATTTTTACTGGACATAAGGCATGGAGTGGTTGACAAATTTCTTCAAAGACTTCAAGTATTGAATTAGAATTTCACTTCTCCAGTGAAACTATGTATAGATTGAACTGATCTAAACTCAACCTTAATGATTCCATGTAATATTGCAATTATTCAGGCAGTTAATTTCATGTGACACTGCTGAAAATAATGTAGGTTATATAATGTGCAAGAGTTACGCTGTTAAAATTAGTATCTACAGCAGTCTGCCATGAGGGGGTCACTGTCAACACACTGTGGTGAAATGACAAGGAGTAAATAATAGAAATAGATATTATTAAATAGCGTGTACTAAGTTACAGAGACTAATGCATAATTATTTTAAGCCATAAAAATCTCATAATTGTTGGGAGCGTTCGGTATGCTCTCACAAAGAAAAATAAAAAAATAAAAAAGAGGCAGGGAGCCTGTACTGGACTCTTGTAATTTAGAAAATTATCTGAGTATATATTTGGCGTCCAGCACTCCCCAGGTGTGGCTGGGCAATGTTGCTGATTTCACCTTGTGGCACACTGGAGAACAGAGAAGCACAGCCTTGGCTAGCTCAGCTGCTAGAGAGGCCAACAAGTTACAAGCCCTTTAGGCATGGATTAGAAAAAACAAACCTCATGTTCCAAGTGACCTTCAGGCTGTACCTGTGGGTGTGCACATGGATGGTGGTGTGCATGCCCGTTAAATTAAGTTTTCTTCAAAACTTTTTGAATTATAATTATAGCTGCTGTTAAGGAGAGCTGTGCAAGTTCATTGTCATAGTTAGAAGGCCAAATGCAAACCTTTTTTGAGAGTTATCTTCCGTGTTTGTCATTTAAACAATGACTGGTTTTGCAAATTACAACTAAACCAGATTAATATTCCATTAGAGGGAAAGCCACACATCTTAGTCAAGTGATAGAAAGATTAGAGGGTGATCTGCACTTGCAGTAATGTGGTCAGACTAGTTATTTTTGTTGTGCCGAGTTTGACTCCTACCTTTGTGACTGTGTTTCAATCTAGACTCTTGTTCTCACTAACTTTTCACTATTCGTCACATACTCTCAAATCTCTCCCCCTACTCTGGCTAGCACTGGTATGTTCATTTCTCACTCAGGCTGGAGTGCTTGCACCTGAGACAATTTTGGTTAATAAACATACCCAAAGTAATTTCAACTTATTGAAGAGAGTATTAGAGCAAGGAATGTAGGATAACTAATAACTCAGTCTATTGCAGGTCTACAGTATATTGAAATTTACAACTGAATTGGACAAGAACAATGAGACTGTTGGAAAGTCTCTGTATTTGATTATTCCAGAAAGGACTATCTGAGCAGTATTTTAAACTACTCTTTCAGCATTGTTTTGAAGCTTTTTGAGAACAGACTTCTTGGAGAGAATCTGTTGAAAGGCCTCTCTGATCCAAAGATCACCAAACTCAGTTATCCTCTGAAATAACAAATAAAATGCATTGTTTGTGCTTGAACGTGCTAACCTCCCTTTTGCTAAACACTAGAGAATCCATGTCCCGGCATCTAGTTTCCTGTTTCCTTTTGCTGCTGAAAAGCCATGCCTGGACTTGGCACTACCACCTTCTAGAGACTACACAACTCCATCTTAGGACTGTACTTTTGATAATTATTGTACTTAACCAGGATGGAGTCCTTTACTTCATGATAAATCAGAACAGCATATTTTCACCGGTGAAAAGTGACCCATTTCTCAAAGCCATAGATGTTTGTCAGAGAACTCACTGTGATTATTATGATCTTTCCAACTTCCTTCTGTACCCTAAAGACCCATGTAAGACCAGAAAGAATCATAATTTTTATTTAAACAGTCTTTTTCTCATACACATTTTTGGTTTTGTTCTTAACCCTGCAGTTTAAACCTATTCTGTAGACTGTTACATCCTTGTTTCTCCTCTTCACACATATATACATCCTGGTATTTCTTGGTACTGCTTTTGAACCTTTTTATGAATCGAAGGCCATTGTAAGCCCAGTCAGACACCAAGGCAAGTTTAGAATCCATCTCATCCTGCTGCCTTCTAGAAAATTTAGCACACCATAAGTCTAGTTGCTTTTAGGAACTTCACAGCTTGCAAAAATACTATAATAGTGAAGTAAAAAGTGGTATCACTATCATCCAAAGACTGAAAAAATCTTTTAATAATGTGAATGAACCTGAGAGCTTGTAAGACTAGGGTATCCTTTTGGAATTCCCTTCCCTAACCAAAGGCTTTGGACTTGCAGATGGGCTTTGGGAGAAGGAATTAAAACAACTCTGAACAATAGGAAAAAATGGCAGGAGACAACCATGTCATCTCATATTGCTTATAATTCATTAACAAAGCTAGTTGAATAGTAATGGGATCCTTGCTTAGTACTGGTTTTGATGAGAATCTGATAGGACATAAAGCTACAAAAGTCAGTCTTCTTTAAAGATCACAGTTCACTGAGCAACTTAAAAGCCTCAGTAAAACAAAGTACATACAGCCCTCTGTTCTGGTGTTCTGCACAAGATAAACTTCAAATAGTCTCTGCAGAAATAATGGCTTATTATTACAACTATTCACATCTAGTCACTGGACAATACTGTAGCCAAAATAAAATGCAAAATGTTTTATTTTTTGAGGGGAAACTGAACAATTAGCTTTGTCAAGTCAGCTGGTTCAGAGCCTCATTGAAGCGAAGTGTGTGTTCAACAAAAGGTTCAGCTCCCATATATAGATACCGAGGACATGTATGTTCTAGGAAGCATGAGTCCTGGCAGGGCATTGCTTATGCTTAGGTGGATAAAAATGCTAAAAATACACAATTTCCAGAACATCTAGAACACAGAGCAGATGTTTGAATTCAGACCACAGTATGGTACAAGCAAGTTTTAATTCATTGGCAAATGACTGAAGGCACAAACACCTCCTAAAATTATGTGTTTCGCTGATTCACAATTAAACTGTTGGAAAAAAATGCAATGTAGAGTAATAGATGTGACAGTTGTCTGTCTATAACATGGGAGAAGTCACCTAAGAAACTGGAAGTTATTCATCTCCATTATCTGCTGCCGTGACCCACAGCTGAACAGTTCTTACCAAATTCAAACTGCGATAATCAATTCACAACCTGGATTAAAAGGTCAAGTGGCAAGAAGGATGCATTTGGTGCTTCGTAACTTTCAAACTTGCAGAGACTTCCAACCTACAGCACTAGATGAATGATTAGATGAGAATGGTGAAACAGAAGTGGGTGCAAAGTTGAATTACGTGTGCAGGTATTGGGCTGGGAGAGCACTAAATTATGTTCTATCAGGTTTAGGAGGAGGATACATCAGTTTGAGGATCTCCAGAATACAAAAATAGGCATTGTAACACGGATGACCTTGGGAGCATCTTGTACTTTTGCTATTTGGGAAATTGCTCAGAAATTAAATCACAGTTCAAACATGAGGTTGGTTTGAGCAGTGTGAGTGGGATAGGCATTGACTTGGGTTCTGCTACTAATGTCCTATATGACCACAAAACCTATTGCTTTCTGTGTTCCTATTGAGGTATTTTTTCCCATACCTGTAACCCTAGTAGCAATTTTAAAAAAGTAAATTTTGATGAATAAAATCAGGAAAAACTCTAATTTATTGTTCCAGGAAAGTGAGAAAACTGCATATACTTTTTCTCCAGTAGTGAGAATTCAGTATTATTTCTTTTTAAGTCATAGAAATATATCTATACTTAGGTCAATGCATATGGAGAGGACCCACAATGTTTATTTAAAAGCAATTCAGAACTGAAAAGTTTAATTATTCTTCTTAGATACAATTGGAATCCAAAGAGTCTCAGACAACATTAAAGAATTTGATTACAATACAGACACTAACAACATTAAAGAATGTTGTTCCTTAATTCATTTACGTTTGTGCTACTCCGTTTCAATTTTGTGCAGGTTTGGGAAAAAGCCTTACATCAAAGTATTTGGCACTGCTGGTGGCAATATGATCCTTACGTGTGAACATCCAAGTGTGTGTTATTGTAGCCAGTATAGAATAACTGGTATGTGGCTGGATGGCAGTACTAGATATAAGGCAGAGAAGTAAAAGATCTTTTATTATCTGCCTAATTCTTTGAAGGAGTTTTGTTGCATTTAAAGTCCTCATTCATGCTGGCTGCTTTTGACTATGTATTTTCAGAATCTACAGTACTGCCCTTGTAGTTTTGCTCTCAGTTTAACAAATTATTTAGTTTCCACAACAGCTGATTATCTTCTAGTATCATATCATCAGTTACAATCCAATAATGCTGTTTCATATTCCAGAAAGTATTGTTTAAATACCTTTTGTTGGGGGGAAAAAACAAATCTGAAACAGAGAAAAGTCACCAGAGTAGTAGCAGACTCTACATATTCTGGTAATCTGCCTGAAAATCTGAGAAGAAAAGATTAGATCAAAAAGGCTGGGAGGCCAAACTACCCTTTACCTCTTTCTCTAGTGTGAGCTAATCTCTTCAGGTCAAAGTTCAGCACTGTGGTGCAGCAGGAAAGAGTTGTTGATAGAGTGATAAGGCAGGCAGTCAAATTGTGAGGTTCGAGTGTGCTAGGAAATGTGTGGTTATAAATGCAATGATTTAGCTGAAAGAGAAAAAATTATACTCATGCTCTTCAACACCACAAAGAAGTATTAAAGCAGTAAATTCTGTACTCCCTCGTCTAGGTTTGTTTCTGCATTACTGTTTTTATAAATATACTGGGGATAATTAGGCACTTGTAATGAATTGACTACCAGAAAAAAATCTCAGTTTCTGTTGAAATCACTGAGCAAATTACATTTTTCAGCTAAAGAAAGAGCATACTAATAATAGAGAAAAATATTTAAATGTCAACGTATATTATTATTAAAAGATATTATTAATTGAGAATTAATAGAGATAAGCACATTAGAAAGAAAACCTTAAATACAGCATTTTAATTGCAGGCCACCAAGCCAAAGAAAATCTAGAACTCACATATGTCTCAAAGAAGATTGCTAAGCCCTGAAATTCTGGGCATCATCAGTTATGTTAAACTGTACAACACAGCAGACAAGAAAAGTAAGAATATATTTTAATACTTAAACTGAAACATATATTCGATAAGATGGAAAGACAGACATATACCATGCAGTTCAGATGTGCACTGACTTTAGATAATCAACACCCTTGCCTCCTGCCTGCCTGCCCTCCTCTACTTTCTCAATCTCTTAAAAGTACCTGAACAATTCTGAAGATGAATTTGGGGGTGTCATGGAATAACTTGATGGACCAAATGCACAGTTCTTGTTCACAGGAGAAGGTCGAGAGACTTGGATAAACACAAACCAAATGCCATGAAATTTTGCCCCTCTTTTTTACCGCTTTCTGAATTCCTTTCAAAAGCATGAGAAGGTGTCAGAAAAATAATATAGTATTTTTATTTGGCCTATGACACAAATCTGGAGTAAAGAAGTCAACCTCAGGATAAGCATCATAAAAAGGAATTAATTTTTTTAATGAGATGAACAGACATAAGGCAGAGACAGGTGATTAAGACTGGAGCCTCCTCAAAGAGGGGAGGAGGTGGTGGAAGACTTTTGGGAATATAAGGGAGAAATGTGTCCAGAAGAATGAGGGAAGATTTGATGCCATAAAACATTTGTCACTCTAGCTGTCATGTTGCTATGGACAGACTTGAGTTCTGACCTTTTTGCAGAAGCATCTTTAAAGGTTTTGATCAGAGTAGTTTCAGTGGGCAATGAGAGACAACTTGCTTTTACAAAGGAGTTCAGAAACTGCTCAAAACACAGTGGTGATAGAAGTATTCATCAATCACACATAACCACTTCACTAAGTTCTAAATGTAAATGTATTTGTGCTTTTGTTTCAAACATGTCTAGAGAGCAATACAGGTTTGGGAATAGTTGTGGGGTGAGACAAATGGGTAGAGGCAGGCACAGACAGAAAAAGAATGAGCATAGGAGCAAAAGCCAAGCTGTCATGTTAACTCTGACACAGTACACTGACTTATATCTTCTATAAACTCTACTCAGCTTGCTTAGGTATCATACAAACCTTGGCTCTTTCCTGTGCTGTCTTTTCAAGCACAGTGCTTCAGAAAGTTGGATGAAGACAGAAGGCCCTTGTTACTACAAAAGTTAGGCATGATATTTTTGCTTTAGACTTTGTAGATATAGAAGTAGTTATGGGGATTAACACCTGAAAAAAAAAAATCAGAGAAATCCTTGTCACATTCTGCAAAACATTTTAAGTCTTTCTGATTTAGTTGCAATCTGAGTACTAAGTGTGTTATTTGGTTCTCTGTTTTCAATAGAATAGATTCACTGAATGATTTAAAAAAGGGAAAGAACATTGGATATTAAGGAATGGTTGTTACTTCTCCATATTTTGTCAATCTTGAAAACCTTACTTCATATTGAACAACAAATTTAATTTGTTGCCTCTATCAGCCCATGTGAATTTTTCATCCTTATCTTTCCCCTCTACTTAAACGTCATTTTCACAACTGCCACGTGCTTCCTACACTATTGTAGGAATTACTATTTTAAGTTACTATTTTAATTTGTAAACTACACTATTATAAATTACTCTGTTGCTCTGCACCTCATTCCTTTTCTTCTTTAACAATAGGGATGACGAGGTAGAAGTGATAGAAAGTGAAGTGAATAATCTCCAGTAGTGGGGGTACAGGCATTCATCCATCATTACTAGTTACAATTTTAGAGGGAAAGCTCTCTGAATAAAATTCAATCATTATTAATGAGTCATATCTAAGAAAGAAACAAGGTGATGATTAGAAGTCTAAGTAGCTTTGTGAGAGTCTTAGTTTAACTAGTTTTCCAAAGTAGAGATTTCTAAAATGCCATTCAGCTACCTGTTGTTTCCAATTTATTTACCAAACACCAAGACAAGGACACTTCTTTGATGGCTGAAGCATGGTGCTATTGAAAGTATACATGTTAAGCAGAAGAATATGTCTACTGGAAATGTCAGACTGAAGGATTGAAGGACATATATTTGGTTTTGTTTAGCTCTTGGGAAATGTCCAATCCTGTCAAACATGCATAACAGAAATGTGATGTTCTGTTACATTTCATATTTGAAAACTGTCTTTCAACTCAAAAAGCTGACGTATATGTGAAAGAATTCCTCTCTGTAGAAGTAAAAGTATAAAAAATTGATACACTGAATATAGTAGATTGTGGTTGTTTCTGACTTCTCTAGTTAAGGAGTTGCACCAACCTGAGAACAGAATTATGTCTAATGTATTCTGAAATGCGTGAGAAACAGATATTTTCTGTATCAAAACATAATTTCATATCAACCATTAGCTAGTTGGAGAAATATAAATTTTCTAAATCAGATTCTCAGCAGAACTGTAACCAAGCTGGTTACTAGTTCCCAAGATCTTCCATTTCTTTCTTCCCATGATGAAAAAACCCCACATAGCATACTTTCTCTGGAGATATGACCCTTATACTACTAGAGTATGTATGTATGCATCTATCTATCTATCTATCTATCTATCTATCTATCTATCTATCTATCTATCTATCTATCTATCTATCTATCTATCTATCTATCTATCTATCTATCTATCTATCTATCTATCTATCTATCTATCTATCTATCTATCTATCTATCTATCTATCTATCTATCTATCTATCTATCTATCTATCTATCTATCTATCTATCTATCTATCTATCTATCTATCTATCTATCTATCTATCTATCTATCTATCTATCTATCTATCTATCTATCTATCTATCTATCTATCTATCTATCTATCTATCTATCTATCTATCTATCTATCTATCTATCTATCTATCTATCTATCTATCTATCTATCTATCTATCTATCTATCTATCTATCTATCTATCTATCTATCTATCTATCTATCTATCTATCTATCTATCTATCTATCTATCTATCTATCTATCTATCTATCTATCTATCTATCTATCTATCTATCTATCTATCTATCTATCTATCTATCTATCTATCTATCTATCTATCTATCTATCTATCTATCTATCTATCTATCTATCTATCTATCTATCTATCTATCTATCTATCTATCTATCTATCTATCTATCTATCTATCTATCTATCTGTCTGTCTGTCTGTCTGTCTGTCTGTCTGTCTGTCTGTCTGTCTGTCTGTCTATCTATCTATCTATCTATCTAATAGCTCTTTGGAAAAAAAAAACACCTCAAACCAACAAAAACAAATAGAAAACTAAGCACTACATCTGTTTTTCCATGTACAAAATCCATAAATGTCTCTATGTGTAATTAACCATAATAATGAGACCCGACTGATTTGACAATATATTGTTCTTTCAGATCAGGACTGGGCCCCTAACAGCCTAAGCAAGGCAAATATATGAGAATGAAGGTATGAAGTAGAGGAAAATTCTGTAGACAGAGACTGGTACAGACTCATACTCCTATAGATATTTTGACATTTATTCTATATGGAATGACGTAGTTATTTTATGTAGCCTAACTTCAGAGCCTCATTGGAAGATATTCACATGATTGGAAAAAACAGTGAAAAGATTATCAACTGTGGTTAAAAAAGAAATTTTCCAGGAGGTGAATTAAAAATGTCATTCGAGTAACAAGAAAAGGTAATTACCTTTTTGGCATGTCATCTGATGGGAAATACTTATTGGAAACATCAATAGGCAGAAACTGATAACGTAGAACATGAAAACATAATGTCATAATATGTTCATGAAGGTGAAAGAGCTCCTAACACATTTAGAGATGGATTAGTCATGCCTTCCAAAGCAGAACAATCCTGTATGGGCTGCCAGACATTTAACAGATAATTTAAAAAGTTAGTTCTACGACTGCCTAATTTTACTGAAGTACTACAAAATAGGACATCAGCTTGGCAAGGAATATCTGAAGAGCCAAAACTAGAAAGGACACTAGTAAAGATATAACAAAGAAGCACAACTGTGACTCCCAGAATCAAAAAAGTGGAAGAACTGGGATTTACATTCCCAAGCAAGTATGAGATATAGAGTAACTACAACAGTACTTGCTTCCCACATCTCTCTGCCTTATCCTTCTCTTGCAATTTTTTTTTTAATCTCTTTTGCATGGATGGTTCAGCTGCCCATGCATAATAATTTAGCCATTAAAATTGGTAATTTTGTTTCCTTAGATATTCTGAAATTTGTGCCATTACAAGCCCATCTGCAAATGGCAGTGGAAGTGAAGCAGAGTCTACCTAACTTAGGGGAAGGAATTACTGGTCAGAAGTAAGGATTTCCAACAACCTCAAAGAAAGCCAGTCCCTCTACAGGGAGTTCTCAAGACCTGTTGAGCAAGTAAATAGCCAGGGAAAAAATGGTATGGAGCAAAAACATTAAGAGATGGCAAAAGACATCCTGCTTCACAAAAAAAAAATAAAAATTGAAAGATGCAAACCTAAGACTAGCTAAGGTCAACCCTCACTGAAAATCTGTGTGTGATTAAACCACTGGTTAAACTCTAGAGTGTGTAACCATATATTTATGCCATCTTAAAAATGGTGCTAGTAAATGACTAATATCTGCTTTAAGTTTTTCGGTGTTGGACCTGTCTGTAATATTCCATGACTGCCTGAACCACTCAGTTGATTTCCATTCATTAACTATTTAATGGGTTAAAAACGAGAAAACAAAAGAAAAAGGTAATGAAAAAAAAAACAACAACAAAAACCAAAAGGAAATGTCCACAATTCAGTGCAATGCCCAAGGGCATCTTTATCTGTCATTCAGAGGAGCACAGGCTTTTCCTCCAGCCAGCTGGAGTCCTCATTGCCTTGTTCCGGGTGTGCTGGAGTTCAGAGGGCCCGGCTGTCAGTTGGTGTCACCTAGAGCTGTGTATTACTTCCAAGAGAGAACAAACTCCTGACTATTCCTGGTACATGAATCATGTGAAGATGGGTGATAGCAGGAAGCTGGACAGTACCAAGTGCCATGTTAAGGCTCAGTTTGCACCAGCCCATGGAGCTCTATTCCTGAGAGCCAGTCTAAGAAATGTGTTTTGGAAGAGTGCTGGTGTGGCTTGCATCCCCAAAGAAACATGAATGTCCAAGTGTTAGTTCACAAGGGATAGACCATTCTTAAGCCCAAATAGTGGTCTGCTAGAGAGGAAACACCTATGCAAGAAATATACTTCTTTTTTGAAATCTGAGTGACTTGGATGTCACTGCAAGATAATTTCCTATAAGTTATGTGGTTCCCCAAATTACAGGTGCTGCACGGGTCATAAAACACTTACATCTTCTGAAGGTAGAATGTGTACTTTCTGGTGTTTCAGTTATACATCTTATTTAAATTCTGCCTTGTTAGAATATACTAAAGCAGTTTAAACACTTTATTTTACAGAAGAATTTATTACACAAACATAGGAAAAATATAGTAGTATCCAATCTCAGCAGTTAATAGGTTTGTGAATCCCAAGACCCAGTGAAAGTTGGGGGTTGAATAGAAGAAGTGAGAAAATAATGAAAAGATAAAATTGGCAGGTTTTGCTTAGTGAGTAGCTGTCTTGGATTTTACTAACACTGTTATTTCTGTGTCTCTGCAGACTGAGATGACATATATTGTGGATCTTTTATGTCATCCTGACTAGACTTTGGAGGAGGCCTTGCCTCTGATTCATGCCTGTGAGAGATGAGATCTATTTTTATTTCTTTCAGATAAAATGTAGAGAAACTAATGTGTGTGTGAGAGTCATAAGGGTCATGTAGCACATAAACAACATGACACTGTTATTAGTTTACTTTTTTTTTAACCCAAATGTATATCTCGACAGAGTGTGCATACCTGGTACTTGAATGTCACAGTTACTGGAAACTCAAATGTAGGGATCAATGGAAACTTTGAAGCAAATACTTCCAATGAGAACTTATTTTATCAGTGAATTAAATCACCCATTTGTGCCATGTCTTGCAACACACACTGTGATGGAGGTCTGTATCTCAAGCTGCAGTACATCTACAAGAATGGAGCATATGCCAGCAAAATCAATGAAATACTTCAAATTTAGTGAATTCTTCCTATTCCATACCTTACACTCAGAAAGTGTGGACACTGTTGGGTGGGAAATTCTATGCCTGGAAGAAAACCTTGGGGAGATTAAGTAGGGGACATATTCAGGCAAAACTGCTAAAAGTCTTAATACACTGGTTAGCAGCATATAGCATATAGAACAGAAGAATTATTTGACTTTGATGTGATATTATCAAGGAGAGAGTGAAGATGAAAGGTTAGAGTCACATGTCTTGTTTATACTGAAATCCCTCACTGTTTTTCCATAAACAAGTGCTGTAGAGGTGGCAGATTTATAAAGAATATTTTTAAAAGATTTAATAAAAAATATGTTAATTAAATAGTATGAAAAGTGTGGAATTGCCCATTTAGCAAAACAAAAATCTTGAGTGCATACATATTTGTACAACTTTATTTGACCAGATGAAGAGTGAATTGTCTTGCTTATAAAGAAATAATACTCCTGAGGGGAAAACAAATTATGAAATATAGAATGAAACAAAAGTTGTTAGAGGATTAAGTGGAAATCATATTTCTGTGTCCTTTATCTAAACTCAAAGCAGGATCTTTTTTTCAATGTCTTTTTTTTACAACTGTAATGTGTCACATGAAGGCATAAAAATGATGACCTGGGTGGTATTCAGTTTAAAATTATTATTTGGTATTTGTTTATCCCACAGGCAAATTTTGACTTGGTTCTTTTAGCCTCTAAGTTAAGGACAAAGGCTAAGATGGTGCAATGTCCTGTTCCTCATGCTTTCATTCTGTCTGTCACTCTATTACGTAGTCAAAAACAATAGTGGGTTTTGTTTGCTCTTGAGTCTTTGAGGTTTTCTGTTTGTTTTTGCTTGTTTGTTTGGTTGGTTGGTTTTGGTTACCTTTTTTTAAAAAATGAAGCTTTTCTTATCTCTGGATAGAGACAGTCCCTAGGAAACAGATATCTCTTCCACTTCTGTGAGATGGAAATAAAGGTGACTATGTGACTATGTAACCCCATTCAGTTTGTTTGAGTTAAAAGCCAGTAGTGGGCAGCTTTGTTTCTGCCTTTTCCTTTGGTCACTACTATGAGAGGATAGGAGACATTGGAAGTCAAGAATTGCCAACACTGTAGAGCTTTAGCTGAATATAAGACATACTGAATGACATCAAGCAGTAGTACTCTCTGCTCAAAAAACAACTGTACACAGTGCTTCAATGAGAGGGTAAATAAACTCCAGGACTGTATTGTTCAGCAGCTAAACGTGTCTTCTTCTTTTACAATATATCCAGTGTACTGGAATTTCTTCCTGCCATCTACACAGGTAATAACAGCATGGGAACTACCAAACTAGAGCATGTTATTGGCCTGTGTGAGTTATGTGTCTTCTCTGTCAGAAACATCTGAGGAAATTCTTCAGGAATCTCGGGAGGGGGGAACAAACACTTCTGTCTACATTTAACCAATATTGCTTGGTTTTATAGCTGATTAATATGGATTTTTTTAATAAAACAACTCTGTTTTTCTTTTCTGTTGCAATAAATTAGCTTTCCTAATTTAAGAGTGGCATCATTAGCTATAAAAATGTCTAATGCTTTAGAATTTGCCGCCTTTTTTGTCTTTTTCCATTTGTTTTAATCTAGTTATTAAGGCAGACATTAAATGTAACGCCTCCTCATTAAAATAAATGTAATGTTGTGACATAAACTGACAAAAGTATGTAAGTCTCAAGATAGTGTTCTTCTCAGCCTGCTCTCATACTGCTAAGATATGAAATGAAATAAGATTCCTCACTCACAGTGTTTAGAACCAAACAACAAAAATACATTGATACCAGAAAGAAAGCAGAAAAAAAAGGCCTTTTTGATCTCTTAAATTACATTTTGAATTGTTAATGTCATTACATAGAGCTTTGTTACACTTAAAAAGTACTTTTTAAACAGTCACACTGCAAGCGGATGATTTTTTTCCCTGATGGTATCACAGAGAAGATCATTCTATTGTGTATTGAAGTGTACGATAAATGTAAAGCCAAATAGCAGAAATAAATTATTACTGGTTAATAAAAAGTATAATTTCTGGACACGAAGTGTAACCAGAAACACCACTTCCCAAATGAATACTCAATCTCAAAAATGTCATTGAAGGAATAAATTACATATGTGTAGAGGTTGTGCTGTGAAATTTACCCTTTACATCTCCCTGGTAAAATGAGTTGAAATATATTTTCCAAAGTAAGGTACCATTTCAGTTTTGTATGATGTGTAAACATGTTTACATAAAACATACATACCCCAGTTTTAAGCGAATTTAATATTCTAGACTCTATCTCAGTTTACATTGTATTCTGTACAATGAATTGTACAGAAATTCACGGCTCCAAAATACTGGATATGTGGGGAGTTTGGGGATAGACAAGCAGATTACATATGCTGGTAAATAGTAAAGGAGATGAAGGACAATTTTTATCACCTTAGAGTTTAAAATCAAGCTATATCTGCATTGGAAGTTAGAAAGACACTTTTCAAAGGAGAAAACTAGAAAGGAAAACCTAGCTGTTTTAATGACTAATTAATGCTAGGCCTTTGTAATTTATTTTTATCACAGGGTAAATTACTGTAAGACACTGTACAGGGAAGGTCTCTGGGAGGATTTCGAATGAGATACCCAGCAAAACTGTGGTCCCAGCTACAAACAACTTGCTTACCTCAGCTCTACAGGTCTTCACAAGTTTAAAGCTAATTATAACCTTGACAAAATATAAGAAATTAAATCAAGACTTTGGATTGCCTGCTAGAGTAGGCAATTAAGTGTTTGAAAATGCTTATGGCAACAGTTTTCTCAAACTCATCTTCACAGAAGACATTATCAAAGAGTGATGGTCTTTTCAAGTTAATTTTTAAAAGGTCTGATTGTAATACATATAATGACACCACATGCACAAACAGTTCAAAATTTAGAATGTACGTTTCCAGGGATAGGGCATCTACCACCTCTCTGGTTCTTCTTTATTAAGTTCCCTTTAGTTTGAATAACATCACATCTGACATTATGTTCTTTTTCCTGAAATGTTCTATGTCTTCTGGATTTTACTGGAAGTCTGAGTAATTTGAGTTTCCCTGCCTGGTTACCTGGAGAAGTAGAAGCAAAATATGACAAAGACTCACACAGTTTGAAATGCTTCATTCACTTCTAGTTTAGGAAAAGAAAGCTTTAGAGGACTAAAGCTGTTCTTGAACTGAGTTCAACATGCTAGTCCTAAAGGGATACGTATCCCTTTCCCTTCTCATTCCCAACAGAGACTCATGGTGGAGCTACTCTGGGCTATCCTATGCTAGCAGGATTTGTGTGATGTGCTGTGTCCTGTTGCAGTTTCAGCTCAACATGTTAAAAAAATGTGTTTTTTTGAGAAGACTCTGTAAACAATAATATGGTTCTAAAATTTGGCTGTCTAAGGAGAAAGTAGGCATGGCTGTTTTAGCTACCTGTCCCCGTTCATTCTGTGGCTTTGTTATGACATTTCAGCCATGACTGTGCAAGGTAGTATCCTACATTTTAGTGCTACATTTTAATTTTGGCTGGCTATGTCTCTCTCTCCTCTCATGGCCTTTGCGGATGTTCTTAGCAGAAAGATCAGCCCAGAGTGAATGGAGGTGAGTGCTGGTAGTCCAGGTGAAAGTGCTGTGGCTGGAGAGAAGGGAAGTCTGAGGACATGTGCTTTCACTTACCCTACTGACCATCTCAATGTAGGTGTCCCCAGTGAAGCCACCTAATCCTATCCAGGGCCACCAGGTGCAGGGCAGTGAGCTGCAGCTATGCAGAACATAGCTGTTCAGCAGATCCAAGCACTGTCTCTATTCACAAACTCATTTCCAGAGCACCGTGTTCATGATATTACAGAAAAATAAAAAAGAAAAATAGAAAAATTAGAATTGTTCAATACCACAGCGCAAACACAAGGAAGGAGTGGTACCATATCTGGAGGAATAACCTCTGTGGAGGAATGACCTCTGTGGAGGAAGAATGCACGAGGCAGCACTAGAGTGTCATTTTCCTGTGGAAAGCTGAAAAGGTGAAAATAGGGCCAAAAAGCCTCTAACCTCTTTCCCATTGTGTCATGGGCAAGTTTTGCAACTGAGCTGGAAGCTCTGTGTTCTGATATTTTTATGATATTCTTCACTAGACATACAAATAAGGCAAAACCCAAAACACTGAGCACTTGAAGTGGCTTGCTTTTCAGAGGGTTTCTCTTTTTTAATGTTTGCAAATCTATATGCTTGTTTCTGCCTGATGGAACCTTAGGCAGCCCCAAGGAAAGTTGTTTTAAGATCCTTCTAATGACATTGCAGCCAGAAACACCAGGATATGCTTTGAGTGTGTTTGTGCCTAGGCACCCCCCACCCAAATCCCACATCAGAAATGTTCAGATAAGTTTGGAAAAGCTTTGCAGTGACTCATCACCACTTCCTTTGTTTATCAGGATAGAAATCCAGATCCTTCGGAGGTTTTCTCTTTACAAGGCTTGTGCAAAGCTTTACCTCGGAGCTGAAAATACTTAGGAAAAATGTGAAAAACAGCAGACACCTCTGTGTTTGTTGATGGAACATTGATCCCCTACTCAGTGGAGCTTGAATTAAACCTGAAAGAAAAGAACGAAATTACAGGAGAATCTGTCATATTTTAGATGAACTTGTATGCTGCAAACCTGTCTAAAAGCAAAAGTATTGATAGAGTCCAAACACATTTCTGAAAATCATTGAACAGTGAAGGACGAGGATTATGCACGTGTTGATTTGCGATTTTTATGCTTGAAAGCACAGGGACTACCTTTATCAACTTTATTTTACATCAGTTGACCCTCCCTCCNNNCTTTCCCTTCCTTCCTTCCTTCCTTCCTTCCTTCCTTCCTTCCTTCCTTCCTTCCTTCCTTCCCTTTCTTGCCAGTATGAGGCGGTGAATAGCCCTCATTACTTTGAGAGTGGAGAGAGTGACAGGTGGAGCAGCACTGCCTTTATATAAAGCTGCCTTTTAGCCCAGCTGCAGTTTAGCTTGCAAAGCAGTATTTTTGAAAGGAAAGGTTGCCTGACAGGTGACTTTTTTTTTTTTTTTTCTTCATATAAAGCATACTAGGAAATAGGTCTTTGTACCTGTTCCCTTCAATTTTTAAAAGCAGCTATTAAGTCTGTCAGTCCTGGAACAGGAGATTAAAGAGAAATTTCATAGCCAGATAGGCCCTATGAAATGTGTTGATCGGCAATCCTTGTGAGTTTTGTCCATGGAACAGGGACAACAACATGGTCTAATCTTCACACATCAGCATAACATACGGAGAGTTCAATCACCAGCCATTTCAGCCTTAACAGTGGCTGCTTAATCGTTGCTGCTAATTATGGCTTTGTATTATGGTTATCGGCTCATTATAAGTAGAATAAACAGGCCACATTCCCTCTCATGCGTCCCCATGGAGCCATCAGAAGTAACTTTCTCCTGCCAATGATCTGAAAAAGATCAAAGAAAAGTCCTTGAAGCAAAGGAAGGTAAGTCCTGTGATCCTCTCATGAACCCAGTCCCTTTGTATGGGTTTGAGATTCCTATAGAACTGATTCAGGTCAGTGGAGAAAACAGACTTTTACATATATACATAATTTTCAGTCCAATTATGATCTTCAAATCGCTATGAAAGACAAAAAAAAAGAAATGCAGAAATCATGAAAGAGGAGAGACGTTATCATCCTCTTCTGTACCTGGAAACCCTTCTCCTGCCTAGCCAGGTTATATACCAACATGAGTAGGAAGATATGCTTATGATCAAGCTCCTTCTAATCTGAAGAGCAACTTTCCTCTTGAATAATTTTCCCTTGTTATTCTTGACACTTTGGTTTTGAATGACTCATACAATGTTGTGGATCTGAATTATTTTTTACAAGGTCATATAGTTTGCTGCTTATAGGATTGCTGTGAATTCCTTTCTGAAAGTTTTCCTTGTTTTCCCATGTTTGTAAACTCGGACTCCTGATAAGTAAGCATGTCAGCTGCAGGTAAAGGAGTAGTCACATTTAGCTAGGAGGGTCTTGTTGATTCCAGTCAGGAACTATTCTGTGCTGCAGCTGCTGCAGTACAGTCAACAGTAAATATAGTCAATTTAATCTTATTAGAAAGAGATTACAGTCTTAAATCATGCAAGAACAGGTTATGAGAAGAATAAAGCTGGCAGACGCCAAGAAGTACTCTCAATTGTAAAGTATTTGAACATCCAGAAGAAAGGTTTGAGGTGTACATAAAAATCCAAGGCTAGACAGTGAGGCCAAATAAGTCTTCTGAAATCTCAGAATCTGGATTAAAGATATGCTGTGGAGCTGTGGTGGTTTAAACATTGTTTAGCATTCAGGGGGGCGTGAGTTCAATAAAGGTGATGGAGAAACTGAATAGAATGGCCAGCAAGGGGCTTTTATTACAAGGGAATTATTTAAAAGGGACAGGGGGAAAGGGTAGGAAAGGGTGTCTTTTCCCTTCTCGCTCTCTGGAAGCACCTTCGGCCCTTCAGCCTCTCTGGAAAACACAAACACAGGTGAAAACCAACCAGCTCCCTCCCTTCCCTTTGTCCGAATACTTGCTCCCAGGTTGAGAGGAATAGGTGGAATCCTGCCGGGGGACGGCAGACACTGGGCACCGGAGCGGTGATGCTCTTAGCAGCAGCGGTGGCCAAAAAAGAGAGCAGGGCGTGGCCGTGTTTCCGCTTTTCAAGCCTTTTCCCTCGTCACTTGAATGTCGTCACCTTCTTTTCCGGTCACAGCTAGCTTCCCATTCATCCAGTTATTCGGGCTCGGCCTCACTTCCGGTGTTCTCTTGTTGGAGAAGTCACAGGTTCAGTCGTTAGGCGCCATCTTTGTT
>VXBA01001581.1:0-150236 GCA_013399895.1 Serilophus lunatus
GTTGCATGATTGCACCTAGGATCTCTGCATGGATAATCTCAATCCATTCATCCTTTACTCTGTATTGATGTTGGAGACTGTTCTGATCTGGGTGCAGACCTTGCACTTAGCCTTGTTGAGCTTCATGAGGTTCACATGTTCCCATTCATCAAGCTAGTCTAGGTCCCTCTGGATGGCATCCCTTTCCTCAAGTGAATCAACTGCATCACTCTGCCTAGCGGTCGGTAAACTTACTCAGAGTGCACTTGATCCCACTCACTATATCACTCGCATATTAAATAGCCCAGAGAGACACCTCTTGTTACTGGGTGCTGAATGTACTGTTGTGTTGAACACATATAATTTACTGAAATATTCCTTAACTTATTATTTCTGTATTGGAATACTGAATATTAAACTCATTCTTTTACTTTCACTTTTTTCAGGTAAGAAATAGACTTACATTTTTCTTTGCTTTTGGATTTGGGGGTTTTTTGTTTGTGGTTTTTGTTTTGTTTGTTGTTTTGTATTTTTGTTGTTGTTGTTTTTCTTTACTCCTGACATGCTTGTACAATCCATCCTGATTGCCTTTCTTTATTCCATGACAGCAGTGTGTGGTTGTGCTGTTTAGCCTTTCCGACTGCAATTTTCATGATTAGTTTGTGGAGGAGAAGGGCAAATCAGACTGCTACAGAATAGATTAGATGTATGTCAGTAGTGGTTACTCTTCAAAAGGGATGCTATCCATTTATATACATGACTAAAATGAAAAGTATTATCATTTGACTTTATCACCTCAGAGATCATCTCATGTCTACAGTATCTTTCCTCACCTTTAAGGAAATGAAAACTTTTCTGCTGCTGAAAATTTTGTCAGGGAGAATAAGTGAATGATTTTGTTGGCTTGACACTACAGATTTCAACTTTTACTGATTTACATACTCAGTTGCCTTGATGAAACACTGCAGCCAAGATTTGTTTTAAGAAATTTATATAATGTATAGATGGTAGCAATAATTCTCACTGAGCCATGCTTTTAACAACCACAATCAGTTATTCCTTCTGACACAGGAAAGCTATAAAACATCAGCCGAAGGCTAATGAGTTATGAAACACCCTGACTCATTAGATACATGAACACTGCAGAAATTTTGAAACAAATTACCTTACTTGCAATAATAATTAATAATATTTATCTATATCTTTTCATCCTCAAATGTTTGAAGGCATTTCTTACACATTCAATAGCCAACATAGGAAATATGACATAAAAATTAACTGTATTGCCTCAGAAGTAAATGAGGGAATTGCAGGTTGCTGAAGGCAGAGTTACATTACAGCTGACAATTAACAATTGTCACAGGAGCACTACACAAAAAATCACTATCCTAGCTGAGCTGATAATGTTCTGCTTTACTCTAGGCAAGTTTCCCATCATATCTGCCCTAATGTGCTTATTTACAAAATACTTAATGTTGAAAGCCATGTAGAGACCCTGAAAGGCTGACAGCATAACCAGAGCTTATGGCTCTCTTGCTGTCTGTATGTAAACAGTATGTCTTCACCAGTATGGGTTAAGACTATATCGTTAAGGCACAGCTTGTAGGATTTAATATTTCCTCGGCACTGTACAAACATGAACTCATTATCTTCATCTCTCACAAATGTGTGGTTGATTGTATGATTTCCCTTTCAAAAGTCAAGGAACTCGGGTGGGAGGCAAAGCACACTAATTAAGTTACCATATGAGACAATATAAGGTGTCATCAGCATTTTTAAAAGTTGGCCTTGAGTTTACAGATGATCAATGAAGGAGGTGATTCATGTCATCCTAAAGTAGATACCTACGTTTGGTTAAATGACTCACCCTATATTTCACTCTATGCTGTGGACTTGTTTTCTACTAACTATAATAGAAACACAAGAAACTTTCTCAGATGTCAATGATTACACTGCTGAATACCAAATTTATTTAGGTAAGTTTGGGAAAGCTAGGAAATACAACCCCTGCCCTAAGAGCCACAAGGAAATACAATTACACATACTGCAACAGGCTCCCCGGGGAAGTGGTTACAGCACCAAACCTGCCAGAGTTCAAGAAGCATTTGGAGAACACTCTCAGGTGTATGGCGTGACCCTTGGGCCTGTCCCACGCAGGGCCAGGAGTTGAACTTGGTGATACTTTTGGGTCCCTTCCACTCCAGACATTCTAGGATATTTTTAGATCCCCATTAAGCCAATGAAAACCAAACTGCTCTAGCCCATTTTTTAGAATCAAACTATCATCAGTAAAACATGCATAAAGTTGCCTTCCTCCCTGCCATGATAAACATGTCCCTTCCCTCTAAGAATGACCTGAAGTCACAAAGCCCAGAAATAATCCCTCTGCTGTGAGCATTACCTCTCTGCTTTGAGTACATGTGAGAGAGCACAGTGAGTAGAGTGATGAGACCATGGGGCAAGTCCAGCAACCTGCTACCTAAGGCTGCCAGATGGAAGCTGACAGCATGAATGATGGAAAACCATAACTAGGAAAGCATATATAGTTGTTTACTATGGATCCCAGATTTCAGGAATGGGATTGCTTTTCTTCATTGACTGCACTGATGTGACAACCTGCAACCTGTACAGCTTTCACAAACATTTAAGAGGTGTCAGGATTCTTAGGAAATTGAACAATGAAAGTGTCTCCAACTATTTTCTGGTCATACTGATAGTTATTCTGGTGTTTAGATTAAAAAAATTGCATACCATAACCACATCTATAGAGACTGTGCAGCTTAGAGACCAGTAAACGTGGGAACTGGTGGCTCTTCACTAGAAAGCAGTTGGGGAAGAAACAGGAATAGAAGCTCAGGAGAGAAACTAGTTTATTTTCTTTTCACAGGAAAAGGGTTTATGTTTTAAAACATTGTCCATTTTCAAGGTGCATTGCAGATATATTTTGGGGAACCATATTAAGCGCTTTCAAGGTTTCTTTGAGAGAATATGGTTAATTAAAAAACAGACCCAGCAAATGATGACACAAACAGATTATCAGTGGCTAGCACTTACCCCATTCATCAGACACATGCTGGCGCATAAGCATGGGGATATATTAACAATTATTGATGCCATCTGGTCTTTTTTTCTATTGTGATTGTATAACAGTTTTTGCATTTTAACACAGTCATGTTGGAGGGAATTGCTAGTGAGAAGTAGCAGCCGTCCAAGCACAGGAAATTTAAACAGTTAATGATGTGGAAAACGCATGAGAAATGAGGTTGCAAGTTTGGCATCCCAGCTCATAAACAAAAGTTAACAGCAACCACAACAGCAACAAACAACACATCTGTCGATTTAAGAACTGAAGTTTTTTCACCTAGGAAAAGAAATTACCGTCTAGAGATTAGAAACAGTATAAACCACCATGACACAGGAACACATTTAAGAGGAAGGGCAATTTATCCAAGCTTTCAGCTCTTCTGAGCTCTCTGCAGGAGCAGGGAAGATGCACATACTGTATTTGCTGAGAACTAAGGGGTTAGAAGACGTGCAAACAAGTACATCTGTAAAATGGGCTGCCTGAAGTGACCTGACAGGACAAGGGAAACGGCTTTAAAGTGAAACAAGGCAGATTGGATATTAGGAAGAAATTCTTTACTGTGAGGGTGGTGAGGCACTGGAAGAAGTTGCTTGGAGAAGCTATGGATGCCCCATCCCTCAAAATCTTCAAAGCTAGGCTGGATGGGGCTTTGAACAACCTGGTCTAGTGGAAGGTGTTCCTGCCCATGGCAGGGAGGTTGGATTAGATGATCTTTAATGACATTTCCAACACCAAACATTCTATAATTCTGACATTTTTACTTTATGTTGGCAGGGCCTGATTGTAACATGCAAAGGGCTGAACTTGTAAATCCATGCACAATTTTTATTCCTAATGAACCTACTTTCCAGTAGGACTCTAAGCATATTGTTAACACTAAAGCTGGGAAGACATATATGATACAACTACCCCTGCCTGGGAAATATTTTTCAAGTTTGAAAATATGAATGTTCTATGTTATTTCAGGATGACTTTTTTTCCCCCATTTAAAGAACAATATTAATCAAAACCATAAAAAAAATGCAATTGGCTGATCAACTACACCAACCAACAGCAAGAGCCCTTCAGGTTGGTCTCTAGCTGGTGGCTAAATGCAAGAAACTGTGATATGAAAATCTGCACTCATATCTAATATCTTACCTTCCAGGCTGTCCTAGGCTCTCCTGTTACAGCTGTCTGATCCTAAATATTAGGAGAATATTAATTGAATTAGCAATTTAGCCTGTTTTTCTTATATCTGAAGGCACTGTGAGGCTCTGGTTTTGACTAGAATTTCTATCTTGGATCTGAAGAATCCCTTCTGGCCAAAGTTCAGGAAAACTCTTTGAATCATATGAAAAGTTGCAACAAGTGGTAATTTTACACCAAAAAACCTGCTACCAGAACATTTCCAAACAAGTCAATGTAGTATCCTGCTTGGATATCTAGCATTTCTGCACTGATGTAAGGAGGGTAGAGCCCTGCAGCAGCCTCTGCCAGATTTTCTTAGTGATCTTGCATGACTCACTTAATCCTTTGTGCTTTTCATTTTATCCCTTTTCTCATCTAGGATTTCTGACATTCTTTCTCAGTTGTAAGGCAAATGGCAGAATCATTTTGGGAGTGTGTTGGGTGATGATGTTTACTGTAGTTATAGACTGTGAAAGAAAGCCTTTCTATCTTTTTAACTGCTCTGTAAACTTTGGTTGCTCTGAAAGTTTTGATGCTCCCTTTGCTTTTCATCAGCTTATCACAAGTTTGCGATGTCATGTTCAAAGAATTTTTCTTTTCAATATTTTCTAATTCTTTCTACACATATTTCTTCCTAAATGATACATCAGAAGAAGGAAAAAAAATAAACACCTGCTGTTCCTGTCTATTTTCTGCAGCTAGAGAAAATGAGTCATTAGTTCAGTGGCACTTTCCAGCCCACTTACAAAATCTGTGAATGCTGACCTTACCGTATTGTGTTTTAGGAAAATGTCCAGCCACAGCAAATAAGTAAAATAACAAAGATTACATTAAAGGGAGCAACTTAGGTTCATTTCTGCAATTAGTAAAGATGGGAATGTTTACCGACCATGTTATCACTTCTTTTTCATTCATGTAACCCTAACGCTGTTTCAATGAATTGCTCTTCATAATGAATTTGATCCAAATTACAATAAAATTGCTTTTATCAGTTATTTTATATGGGCCCTGTGAAAAGCTTGTCATAGACTGTTGTGTCTCCAGACCTTGGGGACCAAAAAATCTGGTGCCAAAGAGGATTGCTAAGGAACTTTTTCCTTGTGAACACAAGAGGCTGTGGACAGAGGGGTTCCTGAATACTTACCACCTCCTTGCTGGTCAAACCTGAATAGCCCTGAGTGCAAACATGTAACCCTAGAATTCCTCAGTGCCTGGCAGAGCACATCTGCACAGGGGTTATCAGGCAGATTAAGGCAATTAAATGCTTAATTCCAGTCTCTTTATGAGCAAAAGTGCTCTGGGATAAATATCTTGAAGCCTTTTACATCCCCAATGGCTAAAGTGTTCTTGTTTGTAGATGAGGTATCAGTGTCTTTTGTCTTGCTCATAGTGACCAACCTCTGTATCAGATTTTTCTCTTTCAGCATTTTTTCTTGTTTGGCTTTTGCTTTTGGTGTTTTCAGGGGAGGGGGGGGAGAAAACCCAAGTATTACCTGGACACAAATTCTGCCCGAGCTGTGGAAGCAGATACTGAGCACTACAGCCAATGCTGTACATGACCGTGTGCTAGGAAGATGGACCAAAGCCCATGAAAACCAAGAAAATCTTGCAGTAGTTTGCTTCAAGCCTTGAGGAAAAAGTGACCCACAGAAATAAGCAAAACTGGGAAAATGCATTTATTCAAAGCATGAAAATGGAGGGGGAGAAGCAAATGTTAATTCCCACTTAATTATTGCACAGTACATCATTATATTGTGAAATCTAACGCAGCAAAGTGTCAGTACCCAAACAATGGACTGTTGTCATACCACCCCTTTCCCCAAATTTCAAGAATTGCTCAGGTGTTGATGGATGGCGATTGGAACGGGGCACGGGTCCCTTGAGCCGTTGTACAAGCGATCCTCCTGTTAGCATGAGTTAGAAAAGGCTGTTAGCATAAGTAGGCTGCAGTGTAGAATGCAAAGCCATGCTGCCAAGTAGGAGTCAGATATCACCCTGGCCTTGTAGTTAGTGAAAAACAAAGGGCTAATAGTAAACAAGGGAAAGTCCCCTCATAACTCTGGAAAGTACCGACTGGTAGCTAAGACAACCACGAGTAGGTGGGCTTCGCAAGGTATGACCATTGAGCCGTAACCAATTACGCTATATTGCTAAAAATAGTAGCCTATTATGTTGTATTGCTATAAATAGTATATGTAAGAAAAGTATAAAAGTTGTAAAACTTGGCAATAAACGGAAGCTTGCGTTACCAATCATATTGATTGACTGCTTGTTTTCCCCCGCCATCCGCACTCAGGACATCTGTTTTCCAAGGAGAAAAGCTTCAATTAGTGCTGAGTGACTGTTTCTGTAGCTATATGGATGAGTTAGACCCCAGCGTTTGCTCACCACAGTCAGTTAATTTCTGCATCATTCACAAACTGCAGATTTGTTCACACTTGACATTCTTTCCATATCACTCCACTGCGAGTTTGACTGTAACAGCAAAACTACTTGGCAGTTTTAAGAGATGTCTCCCCATAGTGCTTCACAGTCCTTCACAGACACAAATTAATTCAGCTTCGCAGAACTCCTGGTTTAAGTCCTTATTCTGTGAGTTAAATGGAGGAGAAAATGTTTCCTGTTACATATTTAAAAAAAATTAAAAGAATAGGTTTGGGACCCTGGAGACTCAGGAACATAGGATAATATGATACTTTAAACAGTAAAAATTTAAGAAGCCATCTGTAACACAAAATGCAGATTATAATCTCTATCTGTCTATGCCTATATCTACTGGGAGTCACTCAGCTGTTCTTTACAAAGATAAGATTCTTGCTTACATAAAAATTTTGTTGGAAGACAATTTTTCATTTTCTTCATCTGTTTCTCCATTTTTTTTGCTTGTTTTCTGTTAGTATGAGCACTATAGAGCCTGTTCAGATGTGGAATATTTAGTGGAATTTGATCCTTCTTTTCTTTGGCCACATGTTTTAATCCACCTTCAGAAATTTTGTATCAGTCCTTATTCCCACCGAATGAAATGACTCAGGTAAGCAGCCACTGGCTTTGTTTAGAAAAATGATTTGACAAAATTCATTAAGGATTTCTGGGTCTGTCCTACAGCTGCAAGGTTTTCATCTAAGGTCAAGGTATGGTATATTACTGCTTATCATCAGCTGAGATGTGCATGCTAGGTATATGTATACTCTACATCAGTAGGACAGAATTTTGTTTTAAATCACCACTGTGAGGGAATGAGGCAAAACCATATGATAGAATCATTGAATAGCCCAGGTTGGAAGAGGCCTCAGAAGATCATCTGGTCCAAACTTTCATGTAAAAAGAAGCCTAGGAACACCATATAGTCACATCCTGAAAGCTTACATCCCCGGGGAGGTGGTTCCTGTGATTGATTGTTCTCACTGTAAAATGATTTATTCTTAAGAAAAATAAAACCTGTCTTGGTGCAAGTTGTCCGTTTTCCCCCTCGTCTTCTCTGTGTGCCTCTTTGTGAAGAGAGAGCCTTCATCCCATTTCTGGTTGTATTTTAAGTACTGGAATACTGTGGTGATGTCAACCCTGAGCCATCTCTTCTGCAGGGTGAAAAGACCCGACTGCTTCAGTCTTTCCTCACAGGGCAGATTCTCTAGCTGTGATCTTCTAGATCATCTTTTTGGCCTGCCTTTGGATCCTCTCCAGTTTGTCTGTGTCTTTTTTGAATTGTAAGGACAAGAGCTGGACACAATATTCCAGGCCTGACAAGCACAGAGTGTGTTGATCACATCTCTATCCCTGTGGAGGCAGCCCAGGATCCCATTTACCTTCATTGACGCAGGCAGCTTCCCTGCCAAATGCCAGGTCCCTTCCATCAAGGCTGCTCCGCATCCATGCAGAGCCCAGGGCTCTTTGCTTATGTTATCCCAGGTGTGGGAGTGTACACTTTGTTCAACTTCACAGAGTTTTCACTAACCCAGTCTTCACAGGTCTCTCTTGTGAGATGTCTCTTCCTTCTGATGTGTTCACTTCACCACTCAGAAAACCCTATGAGGTCTCCTTCAATCCTGCCAGGCAGATAATTTGTGAATATGTTGAACAGAATTGAGCACAATTACCAATCCCTGGGTGATCCCACTTGTGACAGCCTGCCAACCTGAGTACAAACCACTGGTTCTCACAAAAGACAGTTTCCTACCCACCCCACAGACCATCTCCAGTCTGTGTCCTAACGGTTTGACTAAGAGGACACTGTGGGAGACAGTGAAATGCTTTACTGTCCAGGCAGACAACAGTCACTGGTCTCCCCAAGTCAATAGAAGACAAAATTTTGTTGTAGAAGCTTAGTATGGCATAACTTGCTTTTGATAAATCTTAGGTGTCTGATCAAGCTGTACTGCAATGGACTGATTGAAGGCAGCTGTGGTGGAATTCATCTCATATGACATTGTTATTGAAATCAGATAAAAATTGTTCCTATCGCTGAAAATTTTTCCTCAATGTGGTTCTCTGTGAACAGTTATTTTCATCTTTCTGTGGATGACAGTAAAAGTATATTTTCACCTTTCCATGGATTGGTGAACTAAAAGATTGATAAGTGGAAGATGGTATGGGAATGAAAATTGAAAGAATATGGTTTGTCTGATAATTTATTTGATGAAGTTTTCAACTAAAAATTCTAAATGTTATTTAGAAAATAATTACGTCCTTTGGTTTAAAGTGCTAAAAGTTGTGAAATTCAGTGGGCAGAACATCTCTCATTATTTAAAAAGTGTAAGGGAAACACCCTGCTTTCTTAAATCTGCTCATATATATCACTTTTTAATAAGAATCTATTTTTAATACCCGGAATAAATGTTGACAGCTGGACAAATCTAGGCAGAAAATGACTTGTGATTATCTCTGTATCAAAAAATAGAAATATTGTATTTCTCTTGGGTGCTCCCAAGAAGCATAGAAATCTTAATGCTTTCACCAAACTTTTTAATCTTCTTTTTTCTAGATATAAATGTTGATGATTTTTCTGAACTCCCAAAGCAAGTCAACACAACAGCTCCCAGAATCGTGGTCTAATTGCTCAGCTAGGAATGCAAAGAGTCTCTGAAGAAGTTATCAGCTTAATAGCAAAATCCTCTTGATGGAACTGGGATATTTTTTAGTTCTTTGATAATATAAACAACCTTTCCCTTTTCCAGAACATCCCTAGTCATTACACTCTTTCTGATCAAAATATGTCAATTCATATTATTTTTAAAAATTGCTGACGGCTTCTGTCACAGAGACTTGTAAATTGAGTGAGCTAAATAATATACTCAAAAAAATTCATTTTAGAAAAGCAGTTAAAGCTCTGTCAACATTGATGGATTACAGATTCATGATGTCAAATGGAATTGCTACTACACAACTGACTTCAGAATTCCTAAACTTTAGAAGGGTAACCCAGAATGTGCAGTCACTCGTTCAGGAAAGTGAGGGCTCTAAACTTCCAGGAGTTACCTTGGGCAACTTCCTGACCCAAAGGGAGAGTCAGGAAAGATGGAAGGTTATTTGGTCAATACAATGCTAGCATGTATGCTCATTTCACTACAAAATAAAGAACAGAATAAATCAGCAAAAGCTATAACCTCAAGATGGTAAGAAGTCAAGAAATATAAGGAATACATAATGGAGGGAATTAATGCATGACTTGAATGTTTTTGTCAATGGCTCTGTTGAGAAGTGGAGGTATTGTACTTTATAGGAGATGTTTTTGACGTTTTCTTATGCTATATTGTGCAAGATGTAAAATCCGTATTGTTTTTCTGTTAGCACAATTGGAACAATAACCATAATCCATAAAAAGAAATGTACTCTTGTGGGACTTTAAAATGGGAATGCCCTCATCAATTAGACAGATCCCTCTCATCAAGCCCTTCGCTCCCAGGATTCATGTGAAAGATAGTGCTGTACTCAGTCCAAAAGAAACACGGGAAACCTGAACAGCTGAAATGTGATAATGTGTAACTAAAGCTCCTATTCCTCTAGAACTGTTTCCATGCGAAGTGTCCCTTTTTCTCTGATCTCTGCAGCCAGCAGCCTGGCCTCTCTCACTGACCAAGGAATTATGATTAGGCAATGCAGATTTTTATTTAATGAATTAAAAAAGCATAGGACCACATTTTTAGTGGTATGGGATTGTCTAGTCCCAAAGACACCTTCAGAAGAGAGGGTGTTTTAGAACACATAATATAGCACTCTGGTGCAGAGAAGGTTCATACTTCTCTGGGGCTTCTCATGGTCACTGATCTTCTTTGCAAGAAGGAACAATGAAAGAGATAAAATATGGAATTTCTTTTCTCTCATCTCCATCATACAAATTATATTGTGTCTTTGCATATGGTTGCACTGAGTTGTCCAGGATGACACCTATTTCACTTGGATTTTCCTGAAAATGTGTATAGGTTGTCTATTCCTCTCTTGCTCAGGAGTTATCTAAGGGCACCTGCAACAAACTGAAGGTGATCATAGGAACCACCAAAATGGTTAAAGGATACTCAATACTGCCGTAAATACATTTGAAAATCTAGTTGCTTTTTAGTTTAGCTAATATCAACCTCTTAATTTTTCCTCACAAGACACATGTACTGTTGTATACACTTACAAAGCTTTTCTATAACTATAGGTTTCCTGGCAATTTTATCTGGAGTTGAATTTTACTGTTGGAGAACATTTACCAAAGAAAGATAAAGGTATCTTATGCTGGCACAAGTACTCCCTCCTGGAGTCTCCCATCTGCTCAGGTTTCAGGGAACAGGTGCCAGGATGAATTTCAGACCTAGGATGTGCAGCTGAGTGAAAGAATGGTTTGTGGCAGCAGCAGCTTCCAAATTAATAATAAAAATGCTTTAAAAACAGGGAAAAAAGAACCCTTAAACCCAGATTCAGTACAGTGCACTGGAAACAGAATAATGGGTAGATAATTAATCTGTAAAAAGCCTCTTGGAAAGGCAGAGGGAGAGGACACTACCACACAGGGGAATGACATCTCTTCTGCTAATGGCTTGTGGTTATGTTGGACAAATTAATATATTGAAAGGAAACATTTTAGAAAGGAAAAAAAACTACTCAGAGAAAAACTGAATTTTTTTTTAGTTAGAAAATCGTTGTAAGGTTAAAATGCTGAGAGTCAATTAAGGGCTGGAACTATTTTGATAACAGTCCTCAAAAGATTAAAACAGCAGATTGTTTCTTCCCCAAATAACCAGCTCTGTGTATCACATATAAGATCTTCAGGCAATGAAACTTCAAAGATGGAAATGACTTTAAAGATAACTTTTCTACATAGCCTCCTGGTCTTCCACCAAATTTTAAAGCAGATTCCTAAAGAGTAATAAATCATCCATTTATTAGCCTTTAGTATGAGTCCTAGAGGAGCCCAACCTGGAGCAGAAAGGTTTGTCTGAAAACTTGCTGGTCACTGCATTGTTTCCTCACACTCCAAATCAAGTTTCATGTTGTTTTTTTGTTATGTGGGTTTGTTCCCCATCCGTCAACGTTTTTATTTTTTTCCAAGTCTCGAAATACTAACGAAATTATGCAGTATTATTATAATGGAGTCTTCTCTAGATTTAAATTTATAATTAGCAAATGTAATTATATACTTTTCAAAGTCAGTTGTTATTTACTTATCATAGCATAATTACTCAATTACATCAAAATTAGATCTTTTCCTATAACCTGATTCAAATATTTTTTATTGCTCCTTACTTTTATTAATGAGTTTTTGGGTGATTTTTTCTGTAAGCATTTTACCGGTCAGTGTATTAAATGTGTTAAATGAGAAGTGTGGGGAATGTAGATTATAACAGAGAATATAAGTCATTTCAGAGAATGCTGTTAAGACTGAAGCATTAAAATGTCACGAGTACTTGATTCTCTAGTTAGAACAAATACTTGACTGCCATCATGCAATAGATTAATTCTGTAGTGTTAAGAGGACTTCCACAAGTGGCACGATGGACCATTGACAATCTAATGTAAATGTCAAAGTGTTTTATTGTTTAAACATTGTGGATTTGATCTGTAGCTCACTAAAACTTGTTGAAAGAATTTTATTGACATCTATGAGATTTGAGTTGAACTCAATATTTTCACAATTTGCTTTTTTTTCTTCTCTTAATGAGGCTCCATGTCAGTCAGAGCTAATGAACTGTTCATCTGTCAGGAAGTTCAGCTTTCCCGATAGATTGAAGTTACTGTCATTGAATTGAAAAGGGAAAACCACAGTAAGGAAGAAGACAGAGCAGTTGTAGGACATCAGGGAAGGACCAAGAAGATGCTCAGTGGGCTGAAGCACCTCTCCTACTAAGATAGGCTGAGACAGTTGGCATTGTTCAGCCTGGAGAAAAGAAGGCTTTAGGGAGATATTATTACAACTTTCAGTACATAAAGGGGGCTTATAAAAAAGGAAAGTGACTTTTTACATGGGTAGACAGTGATGAGAAAAAGGCTAATCATTTCAAACTAAAAGAGAAGAGATTTAGATTAGATGTTAGGAAGAAATTCTTTATTATGAGGGTGGTGAGGCACTGGCACAGGTTGCCCAGAGAAGTTGTGGATGCCGTATCCCTGGGAGTGTTCGAGGCGAGATTGGATGAGACTTCGAGCAACCTGGTCTAAGGGGTGGCATCCCTTAGACACATCCACAGCAGGGTGGTTAGAACTAGATGATCTTTATGGTCCCTTCCTGCCCAAACCATTCTGTGATTCTATGACTCTGACATCAATAGGTTCTTAGAGCCTGAATTCAGATCTCTGCTATGCCTCACCCTTACTGTATAACATTAAGCAAATAATTCTTTGTCGTATGAACAGATCAGTCATTTGTTCTTTTAAACTACCAACGTCATGAAAGCAAGGCATGAAAACCTTATCAAACTTGGCTAGTTTTCAGGTTGCCAAGAATGTCCAAGGTTAGCCCAAACTTCAGTTGGTAAGTACATTCTCTATTTTCAAGATCAGAAAACAATCCATTCTCTGTCTCTAGATAAAATGGGATCTCATTATCTTTTGAATTGGTACAGTGAAAAAAATTATACTGTAACTCTGGAAGGGGAGTATATGGGACCCTCCTACTAAAGCTGGTGGAGATACAGTGAGTGCAGTTGATGAAGCTAGGGATGTGATTTCTTTGATCAACTGCATGCATCTACTTTAAGATGAAAGATCTACCCTGTAAGGACTTTGAGTGAGAGTTTAAAGTGATTTGGTGAGATGTAAATGCCTGCACTGGAAGCATTCATGACTAATCAGAAGAACTCGGTTTCTAAGATGTCCAATGTAGTGCTGCAATAGGTAGTTAGAAAGGATATTTTTCTGTGCTTATTTCTGTGAGACCCTTACTTCTCAGACATTAAACATGAATCTCAATGCCTCAGATGCTCAGGAGTACCCATAACTCTCACAGACTGCATTTCATTCATTTCAGAGCAGGTGGTGATTATACAGTACTTGTTTTGCTTGCCTTTATTTTATTGACAACTCAGGAGAGTTTTGATCATGACGTTCAATGTGTAAGGAAACATTATACTACATCATGTGCACAGGTGGCTGAATCACAAGGCTGAGGCTAGAAAATATGAGTTCTGCTGCTGAACCATGGTGGTGGCCATGAAGCTTGAAGTCACTGACCCCTCGGCCTGTAGGGTATTTAGACAACAGCTCCTCAGTCAGAAGCCTTATCCTTTGGTTACATGAGAGCATGAACAAGAACAGATAAAATCCGGTGCTGTAAGACAATAATTGGAAAAAGTTATTTTTCAAACTGACTTCTGTGCAAAGGTTATGCTTTAGATGGAGGTCACGTATGTGAAATAGTGTAAGTACTGGCAAAATTATGCAGCCAGTGCTTTAGAGGAAACAACACAGCAAACAGATCAGGACTGCAGGAACTTTAAAGGGTGGAGGGGCACAATTATTAGATCCGATAGAGAAATGTTTTCTGGATATTAAATAACAAAGGAGAGTGCTTTGTTACATGGCATGTGTGCAGGTCACCTTCACACCATCATCAGCATCAACCCTTTCAGAGTTGGCCAGTATCACCTTACTTTAAAAATGCCATCCACCATTCCCTTTGGACCTGCAAGGAGAAGCTCTCTCCCTGGCAGAACAGCTGAACTACAACAGGGCAGCAGCATTCTCCAACTCATTGACAACATGATCGCACTAAGCCCTGTCAAGATTTATTTATTGCTGATTATTATTCTGTCTTCCCCTCTACTTTCACCTCACATGCCGTTCATTCCTGGTTGCCATGGGGATGCTACACAGTATTAGTCTAACTTTAGATTAGCCTTGTAACCTTGCATACTTTAAAATTCTTTAGGTTTCTTAGCAACTCGACTGAGTATCTGGATCTCTCAGATATTCTCCTTGACAATGGGAGAATGGGTATACCATCCCTGAATATACTCAACGGCCATTAACCTGTAATAGTGGAGAGGATGATGCCTTGCCTGCGTGTGGGAATCCATACTTTTGTCCACAGATCTGATATTCACTGAAGTCACCTGGGGGAGTTCTCACAGAAATAAGTGCCTGCAGGCTGAAGTCCTGCAAGGATTTTCATTGCAGCAGAGGTTGTTGGCTTGTATTTTTTTTTTTCTATAGCAGGAATAAAACCGGAAGCTGGAGTAAATATGAATAAATGAAATGTTAAGAATTTTGAAAAAAAAACCCCAAACTAGGAAAAAATGGAGGTTTGTCAAAAAGATGAGAAGGATACTGTTCCAAATACCAAAGCAGTATTATAAGGTTGGACCTCAAAACATCTTTCAGCTACTAATAGTCTAACTAAAAACCTGCCAAAGTTGTTAGATAGGACGCTGACTGCAAACTATCCTTGATATAATTCCTTAGTAGTCAACAGAAGAATCAGCTGGAACTATTCAGTGTCACAGAAGTTCCCCATGTAAAGGGTGGAAAGGAGGGGACATCTCCAGAAGGCAGCATTTATCCATTCACCTCTTGGTGATACTAATCCCAGCATTCCCGAGTGTTACAAAAGACATTTTGAATGCGCAGGACTGCAGCAGGAAAATTTGATTAAGTCCTCCAACAAGACATACTTACACCAGTGATTATGGAGACAAACTCCCACTACTTTCTAACTACTCAGGAGAGAGCAATGAGGTTATGTCCATTTAGTTCAGGCTATTCAGGGATGTATGAAACTTTCAATATTTAAAGAAATATTTGACAGTCACAGAATAATGGACATTTAAAATGGAAACCACAGGGCAGTGTTACCTGTTTTAACTTTTTACGTTGTGTAGACCTTTCTAAGGTCGACTCAATACAGCATAAGCAGCTCTGAGAAATACCAGAGTTTCTACAGCAATTCAGACAAAATGTTCTTAAAGGGAAGCAACTGGGAATAAGCTTTCTGCATTCAGATCTAGTGCATGCCCTAACTGTCATGTCTCATTTAGCTTCCTATTAGTTCTGTACTTTTCCTCTCCTCTCTAACCTGTGGTCTGTTTTGTAATCTGAAAAAAAGGAAACAAAATGCTGACAGAGCAACTGTCCTGTTTATCACTCCAGATTCTGTCTGAGAGGCTACCACACTGAAGGATGCCTCAGGGAACAGGGGTAAATAGCAGTTCTGCTCATCTCCTCCTCCTTGTTTGAGGAATAATTGGAACAATTTCTTTGATGCCAGTTCTATAGCCAACACACTGTGAACTTATCTGGGTTTCACATACAACACAAGGGTGGAAGCAAGCAAGTTTTAGCTTTTCCCTATAGGTTGTCATATAGAGTTAGATGGTAAAAAACTCTAATTTAAATAGAAATTGAAAAAAATTAATCCTAAATTTCACACCATGTTTCCCTCCTTGGTTTTGGTAATTAATTTCATATAGCTCTAATCTCTGTTCTCCTCTCTGGACTACAGCAAGATGCTTGTGTCTACCACACCCTTCTACCCCATCAAGAAGTGAACCTTGACAGTATTCTGACAATCAGGTAATTGGTAGATGTCATCAGGAACAGTGAAACTCAGAGTGTTGTTTTCTCAGACTAAAAGGAAGTTCTGAAAAAAACAGGTTATGAGAATAGTGTCTGCCAGGAACTCGGATAAGTTGCACCAGATAGGAGATTGCTCTGTATGTTTTGGAGAAAAAAACTTTCCTTTTATCAGATTGTATTAAAGATAACTATATTGCTTTTGTATCTCAATTATTATTCTGCATGGCTTGGGAAAGCAACTGAGAATCAAGGAGATTCTCAGAAACGGGCTGAATTTATTAGCAGTGTAGAATGACATTAAGTTTCAGTGCACTGTGTGTAATGTGAAGAGAGTTAGCTCATTTCTAAAATTATCCCTACTCTTTACATGCATACTGAAATGCTTCTAATGAAACCAGTGGGAGTTTTAGCTGGAAGTCTAGATTAAAGAAGATGAAATAAAGCTGGATGGGATCTTAATTGCTAATACTAAACCTGAATATTAAGCAATATATCAAGAATCACAGAATGGTTTGGGCAGGAAGGGATCTTAAAGATCATTTAATTCCAAGCCCCCCTGCCATGGACAGGTCACTTTCCACTAGACCAGGTTACTCAGAACCCCATCCAACCTGGCCTTGAACATTTCCAAGGGATGGGGCATTCACAGCTTCTCTGAGGAACCTTTGCCAATGCCTCACCACTCTCACAGTAAAGAATTTTTTCCTAATATCTAAGTCTGCCCCCTTTCTGTCAAAAGACTTTTGACTCTGTCATGTCTCTTCATACCCTTGTCAAAAGTTCCTCTACAGCTTTCTTGTAGCCCCTTTAGGTACTGGAAGTTGGTCTAAGTTCTTCCTGGAGTCTTCTCTTCTCCAGGCTGAACAGTTCCAATCCTCTCAGCCTCTCTTTATGGGAGAGCAGCTCCAATAGATCCATGTCCTTCCTATATTGAGGACCCAGAGCTGGATGCAGCACTGCAGGTGAGGCCTCTCAAGACCCACTGCTACAGGACACAACTGGCTTGCTGGGATGAGTGCAGATTGCCAGGTCGTTTTAAGCTTTTCATCAACCAACTCTTCCGTCTCTCTCCCCAGGGTTTCTCTCAATCCATTCTCTGTCCTGCTGGAATTTGTGCTTGAGATTGTCCTGACTCAGGTGAAGGACCTTGAACTTGGACTTGTTGAACTTCATGAGGTTCACATGGGCCCACTTTCACACCTGAATGTCCCTCTGGATGACATCCCTTTCCTCCAGCCTATCAGCAGTACCACACAGCTGTGGTGTATGTATATCCATACAGAAAGAGAAATAATTATTTTTCCTCTCATTTCAATGCTTTCCACTGAATGGAGTTCAGGGCCAATTTACCTGCTATGTTACTGGAATGCAGACAAAAAAAAAAAAAAGACAAAGCAAAGACTGTATTAGCCAAAAGGAATTGTGCTTATATAGTTATATGAAAATCCATCTCAGATGTGTGAAAAATTATAACTATACCTCAGAATAGCAAAATTTCAGTTGTTTTTCCTATAAATCAAGCATAGAGGAATGATTATCTGTAGATTGATTCAAATGCAATACTATTCACTTATGCTTGAAATTTGAATGCTACCAGACAAGACTTTGAGCTTATCTAAAGCCTTTTGCAACTGAGAGTGCCATTAGTATGACCCCAGCTGGCTTAAGCTTAAATTTGTTTGATAGTTATCTCTGCATCTAAGAGATTGAGAACATCTCTGTGTTCAAACTGTGTCGCTATGGAGAACCTTAAACAAAGCAGAGAAAGTAGAACAAATCCAAGCCAGAATTGTTTAATATCTGGGCTGTTTAATATTCAATACTGAGCCTCTTCCAGCTCTTGTGCTGCAGGGATGATGACCATTAGAATTGGTGAAAATTCAGAGAAGCTTGTGGAAATCATTACAAATAGGTGCATTGCATAACAGAAAGAGAAGCAGGTTCTACTTGTTCTGAAACCGTGTGAAACAGTTTTACAATGTAAATGAATATCATCCGGGCCATTGTCTATTTTAGAATTTTTTTCCAAATGGATTATGCCAAGGTAGACAGACATCACTTCAGAAAATAGCTTTCTATACTAATATTTCCCCTTTGTTATAAGTAAAATAAATGAAAGTACTGTTCTCTGAACTTATGCCTACTGTCAGGAACACAACCAGCTATTTATCTTCCCAAGAGACCACCTCCATTTTACTTACTGCCATTCTATTTATATAGAGTCTGCTCGGTAAACGGAAGATTTATTCATTTCTCGGGAAAGGGTCAGCACTTTTCCTAAGCACAAATTCGGTCTGCTGTCAAAACCATTATATGATCTAATAGTCAAAGACAGATGGGGGATGACTCTCTTCAGGAAAGCAATTCTGTCTCAGTAGAGAAAAAAAATGAATAGTTTATTAACGTCCAGGAGAATTAGCAGCTTGCTTCAGATCTTCTTTGAAAGGTTTTGGTTCCTAGAAGGGATTTGTCTCGTAATATTTTTAGTTTGGAGTATATTTCAAATTTTGATCCAAATCCTGCAAGTCATGACTCTTGAGAGTATGTATAGACGAAAGTCCTTGACTAGTTACATCAGGTACTAGTGGAGAAGTATAGCAGCTTGGATTTCTTTGTAAACTGAAAATACACCCAACAAGATGGATAAGCAATGCCTGGGGGTCCACAGAGCCTGAAGTTCTATGCTTTCAGCTCTTGAGCTTGAGGTGAATGCATGTAAGCTGTCATCATGCCACAGTCACAGCTGGCACAACACAGATGTGCTGCAGTGCTGCTGCCTGACTTCCCGAGCTGCTGCTGGTGAGACAAAGCTCAAGCCATCCCAGCTGATGAGCTGGAAAAGCAACAGTGTGCAGCACCACAAATACAGACAGATGCTGGTGTCATCCATTCATTTCACTGGCTGTAAATCTTAATGAGATTTCCTGTTATATCCTAGTGTGAATAGTCTTGCTTGAGCTACTTTACCTTGAGTGGAGTCACTAGAGGCAATGTCTTCTCTGTGCAGTGGAAAATGATGCAGAGATACCAGCACTACCTCCAGGCCAGGAAGCTGTAAAAACTAATCAGCCTGTCTCTGTGTCTGAAGTAACTTGTTCTGGTGAAGGACAGGACCTGCTGCCTTGTCTGTATCATCACGCTGCACTGACATGCTTTTAGACCTGAGCCAATGTTTTCTGTACTGTTTTTGTATACCTTAGTCTTCCAAGATAGTAACTTTTATTAGGAACCACCTTGATGGCAATCCCAATACCTGCCTTAACTTGAGCTGTAATAAATGGCTGTCCAACTACACCTGTATCTCTGCAGCTGCAGTAATTTAGGATTCACATTGCAATTGGTCCTGACAGACAGTAATTTTAAGCTTTCGGCAGCCTTGAGTGAGGGGTCAGAGGCATTAGCATTTCATCAGACACAGTTTTATTCAGCAGCATGTGCACACACACACACACACAGAGACACAGACACACACAGACACACAGACACACACAGACACACACAGACACACACAGACACAGACACAGACACACACACACACACAAACTGTGCCACACACAGGTGAACTTTCTTACAGTGGCTGCACTCGTCTGCTGTCACATTCTAAAGTTTCCATTAAAATTCTGCATTAATTAGTCTCAATCAAATTTACAGTACATTTTTTATTAGGATATCATTATCATTTTGCTTTGGATGTCACATCTACTGCACTCTTCACTGTGCTCTATAAACACTTTGTTCTTGCAGATAGGTCAGTTTTCAACCATTCATTCAAACCTCCTTGAAATCCTTCCACTTATTTTATATCAAGTTCCATGTATGTCTTTACCATATATTAATGTTTAAAAAGTAATGTCAAGCTTCTAAGCTTTTATAAATACTTTTTGCTTCATATCTTAATGCCTGACTTCTATTTTATTCTTAATACTGGTGAATCTAAGCTATATTTTTCCTTTGTTGTGGCAACGTCAATTTAAAATATGCCACTTCACATTTAATTGCTGGGTCATGAAAATGCTAGGGGAGAATGCCTGATCTGTAATGCTGGCCTGTGTTCCATGGCTAATATTTTGATTTTGGGTAGAATTTTTTGCCAGCTGTTGGGTCTAAAAGAACATGTATTGTTGCACAAAGCAGATTGTTTCTGAATCATCGCTGATTAATGGGATCTGACCCAGTGTGGCCTTGAAACTATATTTCTAATCTTTATGGTACGTACATTAATGATTTCAGTGAGACATGTTGAAGTTGCCAGTGGCAAGACAATAGATTTTTCTTGTGATAGATACCTTAGAAATACACACACAACTTCATAATATTAGAATTAAGGAATGGTTTGGGGAGGAAAAGACCTTAAAGATCATTTGGTTCCAACCCCCCTGCCATTGGCAGGGGCACCTTTCACTAGATCGAGCTGATCAAAGTCCCATCCAGCCCGGCCTTGAAGACTCCCAAAGATGAGGCATCCACAACTTCTCTGGGCAAACTGTTCCAATGCCACACAAAATTCTTTCCTGATAGTAATTCTGTGAATATGTGATCTGCTCCTTACACACATTGTACTTTTTAAATACTAACAGTACCTAACCCACAGAGAGTAGTTGAAATTCTTCGTGATTATTTTTTGCTTTAGTCACTGGTTCAGATACATATTATGCATATTTTCTAAAAAAAGTCAAAATTTATTCTCTAATGCAAATAGTCTATTCAAAGTCATAGGCTCAGACATTTTAAAAGTTAGTAAAAATAGATTTTACAACTGCCTTTATCTCTGTTTTGATTTTCAAATCACAGATGCATTAACAAGAAACATGGAGACTGTTTGGAAATGTTTATACAACACTTAACCGCTTAAGAGAATGGGTCAGTATAGATTAATAGTGGGAAACAGAGTAAATACCACTGTAAAATAAGAGACAAAAAACCCCTGCCAAAGCTGTTCAGAAGATGAATGAGAAGTTGTCACCATTATTTTAATTTTTTATTTTTCTTTTATGTTTCTTTTTTCCAGAGTAGATCTAAAACATTTCATTGCTACAGGATGAAAATGGAGGACAACTCTGAGAATTATTACTGGACTCCAAGGACATAAAAGAGCTAAATATATTTACGACTTTGGGACTAACAGTTACCTCCTTGGAAATGTAATGTACAAAAATGTCCTAAAACTTTCATTTATTTCACATGAATAATTTAACTTCTGCATCATCTTCTTTAGCTACATTTGGGAAGGATTCCTACTACCTCCTCTAAACTGGGAAATGAAAAATGAGAAATAGCTGCTTCACTGAAGTCTTACAGGAGATCTGTAATGCAGCTGGGAACAATATGGTCTTCTCGTTACAAATGAAACATTTCATTGTAGGTGATCATATGAGGAGGTTCAACTGAGTTGCCTAGATATAGGCTTCTTGTGTCCTTGGGGATTCTGTAGGCTGTCTCAGCTCCAAGAAATTACGTGAGTCACCTATAGGGCTTGAGAAAGGTCTAATTCCCCTGTGTGTGCCTCAGCTATCTGAGATTGTTTAGATGTTGCTCGGTGTTTATTGCTTGACAAAAAAAAAGAAGAGCAGTATATGCCTGTTTGTGGTCTAGAGTCTAGGCTCCCATGGATATCCAAATTTTAAAGCTGGCGAAAGCTAAAAAGCCGTTCAGGTCATTTTGAAGTAGAATTTTGGTAACAGAATGGCACGTGTCTCCTGGCAGCTGGAATACCTGAGGGTGTTCACACATCCATAGGGAGATTGGAGATATGTTACTGAATCTATAGAGATCTGTGCTCTTCTGCAGCAACAGCTAGAGGCTGACCAACACAGCCTGCAAGATCTCTAAGGGCACTGAAATTTTATGCTCTGGCACTAAACTCTTTGTCTCCACTGACACTACTCAAGCAGCTCATAGGTAAATACTTGCAAGATGGTTACCTAAAGACAATTAAGTTAATTTCAAACCAAATCCCATCATTTGTGTCAGATGTAGACAGGAGAAAATCATGACTGTGGCTCAGCTGAAATTTGGAACTGACAAAGGCCCGGTATCCTGGGGTTTTCTTGTGCAGGGCCTGGAGTTGGACTTGATGATCTTTGTGAGTTCCTTCCAAATCAGGACATTCTATGATTCTATGATTAATTGAAATAAAGGAAAATAAATCTTGGAAGAATTTCTTCAGCATATGTATGAGTCTTGGATGACAGTGCTCCATGCTGCTGTGTTTGATTTGATGTGTGGTGTTGCTGGTAACACGGATAATGACTTGTTCTGAGGCAGATCTACAGAGCCTGAGTCTTTTACAGCTTCTCTTTCTATGAGCTAATATCTCAGGTTTAGTAGTTGTGCACTGAATTATGTGGCATAGCTCCAAATCTCATTGCCTGCAGCAGAAAAACTACTCAAATCGGAGATTTCATTTCAGTGGCCTTGTGTGCATTCTATTCTTGAACAGCTCTTGATGCATCAAGAAGTGTGTATGTACTCTGTAGTTCAAATCTTATTTAACTGGAAGAAGAATGTATCATTTATGTTCTACCTTGTCTTTTATTTGGTCCAGGTAGACAATCTACTTTTCTTTGCCTAACATTTTGTCCCCACTGGAAATCAAAACCGTTTTAAAAGACCCAATCTGCCAAAACAGGGTCAATTGGTACAGACAGATCAGAGCTCTACTGCCCTTCTCCACTGCAGAGATCAGGTGCCACACTGCTCCACAGGGACTCCTCAAACAACCATGACCTCAATGGGTGCTACTCCTTATATTTCCCTGTTTTTCCCTCCCAGCTGAATAGCCCACTGCTGTGCTGCTCTTTTCATATGAGGCCTGAATTTTCTGATTTAACACTCACATGATGATCTTGGCCTTCACAAATTACTGAAGCCAGTACCCTCCTTTTGATATTTTTCATTCATCAGAGTACATAATACTCATTTCATGCATTTTATGCCTAGGTTTTCCATCATTGCTTTACTAGATTAATTCCACTGCGGCTCAGGCCACCTGCTTTTTCCCTTCCATTGCTTGCAATGATGAACAATTTCTCACACTTTTACCTTGCAGGATTAAGCTCAGGCCAGATCTGGCCATCTACATGCATGCTTTAACTTCCAGTTTATATATGTTTCAGTTTCATTCTTTAGAAATAGTTGGGGAGAAAAAAAATTTAGGCCGAGTGAAATTCTGCTAAGTTTAACTGAGAAATCTACTGGCATGTAAAAATAACTGATAACACAGATTCAAAAATTAGATTTAATTGCCAGAATGAACCAGAAGGTTCTGTTTCTGGTTTCCTTAAGAAGGCTTTTTTCTCTTGTTAAGCCATTGCAACTTTTTGAACCTTGTGGCCCCTGTGACAACACGGATGTTTCCTTTTTTCAGCTCTGCTCACCAGCAAGCCTCTTGCTTTGGCTTCAGTTTGGTTTGCTGCCACTGAGAGTTTGCCCACTTTGATGCCAAAGCGCTGGCATAGGAAGCTGTAATTCCAATCCATCTTAATTATATGTACCATGTGGCCTCCTGTGGAACGTTAACAATTCAGGATGCTTCCTGGTCCTGTTTGCACTGGTGAGCAATTGCAAGTCCTTTTGTGATTATTTTCACAACTGTAAGGAGTCATTGAAAAGACTGATCAGGATCTTCCAGTGTGCTGGGACACTCCCCACAAGAGATAACGAAGACAGAAAGCCTGGTCCATCTGATCCCTGGGTGAGGTGGCCAGTTTGAATCAGGGACAGAAGATCGAGAGCTGTATACTTGTCTTTTGCAGTTAATCCATGTCTACTGAGGATACCCTATGGCAATGTTTGCACTTATAGCTGAATGTGCCTAGAAACATTCCTAGGCACTGAAGCCAACTGGCGTGTGTTTTAATCAACCCTTCCAGCCTCGAGAGCAGAGTGGCCCCATACACACTGTGTACTGGGAACAGCCCCTGGACTGCTTTAACTCGCAGTTAAAGCTCTGGAGCTTTTGGGTGACTGCTAGCAGGCACAGGGTAAAATTGCTCCAGGGACTGTTCAAACAGTCTCACAGTAAGTCTGTCACGAATATTGCCCAGCTCTTCCTAATTTACTGGTATAATCACTTCCTATGCAGCCTGTGCAGTAAAGTCAGCCTCCTGCAGCACAAAGCACGCTGAGCACATGTATATATATGCTCGTGCCAAGGCATGGCTGGAGATGGATTCATGAAAGTCAGAGCTTCAGAGGAGCAACTCACTTGGATTCAGGTGAGGCTTTGATTTCATGTTTGACATGTAGTGCTGGCATTGCTCTCACAGACTGGAAACAGGGAGTGAAAACTTTATCCTCAGTATTGAGCAAAGTAAACACTCTGTCATTAGTCATAAATCCAGAACACATTCTCAGCATTATGTAGGAATTGGGAGATTTCTGTCAGCATTGTGGAGCACTTAAAAGGTAGAAGGCTGTCATGGTACTGCATATATTTTCGAAAGCTTAGATTACAACTGGCAGAGAGAACTCTAGCAGGTTGCTAGTAAAGAAATAACCTTGCAGAGTTGCACATGCTATTAAATAAATGAAGTATCTGGGTATTATTTAGCCAGGGAATCTTAGTCTGTTCAAAATATTGTTACTTCTGTGATTTGTGATTCCCAAATGGCTCAATTCTGAGTTATAAAAATAATATATTATTCCAGGTCTGTGGGAGTTAAAATGACATAAAAAGCAGTAAAGACAATGAATTCAACTTTACTACTGTAAGGGGAAACATATTTGTAATTGAAAGAAGACCTGCAGAAAAGAGCTGTCAAGCTCAGTGACCTGATAACAGCAGATATTTAGTATGAAATTTTCTGTGACCAACAGAGAACAGCTTGTGAAAATACAGTTCATACTTCAATTTATTGTGTTCAGCTTCTTTTTCTGTCAATACAGCCCCCAGGCTAAATCTTTGCTGACAACAATAAGTCCCCAAAAAAACATTCCTGCAGACTCTCTTTGCCCTGCTGCTACCCACGTAGCAACCTGCTATGTTCTGGGGAAAACACTGAAACTTTGATTACAGTCATTGCTCAGTTTACACAACAGTGATATCAACACCAAGCAAGAGCTGAATGCAGGTCTACAACAGAGAAAACATCAGAGAATTGATCTCTCAAAAGTCTGAAAGGCATTAAAGAGATTCTGGAATTTTGTGGTCAAGCAAAAAATTGGCTTTGTTGGAATATTTGTCTTCACAGAAAGGACAACAGAAAATTAAGCTTTATGAATGATCCATGGAAAGTTTCTTTGCAATCTACTTAAGAAAACATCAGGACAAGGATATAAAAATATCGGTAATCCTTAAGGAGGAAGAATACTTAAGAAAAACTCAAGTGCTACAAGAAGGACAGAAATTGTTTTAACAACACTGCCCTAATTTCATTTATTGGAATATGAATATGTCCTTATTAAATAAAACTAAACACAGTATCAGAAAGATACCTAGAAAGAAAAAGAATTATAACAGAGCTCACATTTCTCCCTTTACATTTCTCTTTTGTCCTTGCTGTTTGTTGCTTTTGCCTACAATTACATGAGTGAGCTTAGTCACCTAACTCTGTTCTGAAATAGCAGTACAAGAACTGTCCCCATCCAGGACCCACGAACCTCTCTCTCAAACGCTAAATCATCAGTATTCAATAGTAGCTGCATGTCTGCAAAACTCTGCCAACAGTGTGCAACAGGGTTGTTTCTTAGGACCTGTGAGGGTACCTGGTCACTTCTGGTCACTATTGAGATACGAAAGCATTCATAATACTTATTTAAACTGAAAATACAATATGGTTTTGTGGGGTTTAGGTTCAGCGTGACTGCATCATTAGGACATAGATCCATTACTTATCTCTTGTCTATGCTTAGCAGTTGTACTATGACATAGACAACTCCAGCAAAGGACACTACAATTAGCAGGTTTAGAATTTTATATTCCCAATTCATTGATCATCTCCTGCATGGAAAAATAGGATGGATGATCCAGAGGATGACATTTGGACTGTTGCTATTACTGTTACCGTCCAGCACTGACAGTTCCAGAAATCGGGATGACCAATTATCCTCTTACCGTGCATTCAGCAGAGCAAAGAACAGTTATACTGGGAGAGAGTGGACCAGGATGGAACAGTTCTGGATGACATTACCTCTGCCCCAAATTTTTCATGTGAGTATGGGCAAATCACTTACTCACAATCGTCTCTTCATTTCCTTACATCATGACTCTGTTAGTTCTCTCACCAGCAGAGAGAATAGGCAGCAGGCTCAGCCTGGAGAGGCTCTGCCATAAAACATGATCACCATCAAACTCAGGATGCAGGTGAAACAACCCAGCTGCAGAGTCCAGAGATCTGGAAGAGAATATCTGCATTTCTCCTCCTGTTTCTGTCTCAAGAAGGGTCACACTTTCATACGTGCACATTACCCAGAGATGCCGAGGAGCATCCAGAAGGGTGATGATTATCAAATGATAACAAAAAGCTGTGCCCATGGCAGGTAACTCGAGCTTCTGCCAGCCGCCGACTGTAAGGTACAATTTACAGTGGCTGCCTGCCCTCATTTTTTATGTCATCTTGGAAAGGCATGTGGAGCAGTCAATAATACTTTTTCTGCCTTCTCAGAGAGGTCCTGTTAGAGGCTGAAAGAGTATGCTGGCTAATCAGAACTCAATCTGCATTAGTCTTTCCTTCCATCTGATCTTCCTATCTGTACAGACATCAGCCCTTCTTTATGTGCCGATTTATGTGGCAATATGCAATATCATAACAGTAGCATGCACAGTTTTGTCCCAGTTGTGCAAGAGCAGCTCATAAGATGAATGGGCAGTCAGTCTTCACAAGTGGCAGCAGGCAGAGCAAGAGCTGAAAAGGAATGTTTTATGATTTCATCCTAGCTGGAAGCTGAGCTCTTCTGCTCTTGCCCTTGTACTTCCTAGACTGTGCTGTGTTATAACTGGAATTACATGCAAAGGAATAGAGGCGACACAAAGCTGAATAAACATAGCCATGGACTGCACAGAAAGGCCAGACAGGGCTACCTCCTGGCTTTGATTTATAATGAGCAGAGAAGCAGTGACCTGAGCAATTATCCCTCTCTTTGACTGCACTGTGCTCTTTCTGCCACAGTGATTTTTTTTGCTAGAAGACGCATAGTTATTTTTACATTTGTCTTTTTTATACAGGCCAAATCTTGCAATCTCTGCTGTGATGGGTTAAGCAGACAGCTGTGCCTTCCAGCAAAGCTGGCAACTATGACTTGCAAATATTTCTATTTATGCAGTTAAGCTGCACACTTCAAGGCTGAACAATGCAAATTTCTTGCGTTTCTTTCTATGGTTCCTATCAGGATTTGAGGGAATTCAAGTTATGAGTGAAAGATGGAAGTGAAGAGCACTGTGAGATTTTTAAGATACTCTTAGACATTGCAGGGTATTCATAGGTAGGAGAGCTATTTTTTCCATCTGTAGTGCAAAAATTCTGATAGGCAAATATTCTTCTTGTCCTTGCAGAAATCTGAAAATAAAGAAATAAAAAATCAGCAGCATCTGAACTGGCTCTAATTTTAGTTGTGAATGTTCAACCATTTATTCTAGACACTGTAGGCACTAGACACACAAATTCAAAGTTGATGCTTGATGGTATTCTAAGCACACTTTTGTGCCACTGAGCAGTGCTTGCATACATGAGAAATGTAAATCCCCTCATTCAATTAAGCCATGCACTATGTTAGCTCTCACTTCATTGATGCCAACATTAATTATGTTCATTTGTGCCCTTGGTGAATTGGGTCTGTAAAATCATAAGGTAAAACCCAGATGTCATTACACAAGCAACAGTCCCGTGGACAATAGCATGGTATTTATTTTAAGAGACATCAGAGTTTTGCCTGTAGAAAAAGAAAAGAGCTGTGATCCCTCGCTCTTAATACGTGGGGAGATTTTCCACAGTTTCATTTTTTCTTTTATTCCTCTTTTCACCATGTTTTGTGATGAAACCTCCACTATTCCCTTGCTGTTTATCCACAGATCTCTACTCACCCTCACTGAAAGGGAAAGTTCCCTGGTAGTCAACTTTGTTTTTCTTTCGCTCGGTTTCCTGACATCACTTCCACTCAGCTTTAACATCTAACAGAAGGCAGCTTTGTAAAGAATTTCCTCACCAGAGTAAATGCAGAAAAGGGTTTAAAAATACATTAATATCAATATAGGAGTCCAAAAAAATAAAAAAAGGGTCTTGAAATAAGTCCAAAATATAAATAAGGGGACTTTTTACTTCAAACAATTTATCAGTTAACAGTGATAAACATTGATCAAAAAAATCTCTGTTCCCAAGTGTTTCAGACCTCATCAGGAGGAAATAGCTGATTGGCGTAGCCTGCAACTCTGTTTGACTGCTAATGAGCGTGCTCCTGTCAGGACTCCTCTGTGCCACTCTCTGTTGCAAGCAGCAAATGTAGAAATCTTGCCTCTGAAAGCTGATGTGGTGACATAGAGCAATGTGTGAACTTTCATTCTTTGCCTAAAAGATGTTCTGAAATAATTCAGGCTCCCTTAGAAACATCTGCCTATCCATTGTCTATCAATGAACAAGTTTCACCTTGAGTGCTGTGTGCAGTTTTGGGAGCCACAATTCAAGAAAGCTACTAGAGAGTGTCCAAAGGTGGGCTACCAAGATGGGGAAGGGCCTAGAGGGCAAGCCATTTTATGAGCAGGTTATTTTGTATGTTCAGCCTGGAGAAGAGGAGACTGAGGGGAGACCTCATTGCATTCTACAACTTCCTTGTGAGGGAAAGAGAAGGAGCAGGCACTGATCTCTTCTCTGTGGTGAACAGGACTGGAGGGAATGATAAGAAGCTGTGTCAGGGGAGGTTTAGGTTGAATATCAGGAAAATATTCTTCACCCAGGGTGTTTGGGCACTGGAACAGGCTCTCTAGGAAAGAGGTCACAGCACCAGCCTGACAGAGATCAAGAAGCATTTGGACAAGGCTGCCAAGCACAAGACATGACTTTTGGCTTATGCAGGGCCAGGAATTGGATTTCGATGATCCTTGTGGGAACCTTCTGACTCAGGATATTCTGTGATTCTCTAATTTGAACTACAGTTGCACTTCTCCAGAAGCCTATATAAGACCCCTTGCATTCGTTTATCATTAAAAATATTATCTCATTTAGAGAACAGCAGTCTGAAGATTAACCTGACCTTTACAAAACTGATGTTCATTTCTTAACTGTATACAAACTGTGTGCAAAACAACAACGAAAAAAGTCTTCTAGGATGTTCGCAAGGAGATAGTATTGCTACTAAGTACTTTAACGTTCTTACAAAAATTGTGCTGGCTCACTGATCACAGAATTGATTAGGTTGAAAAAAACTCTGAGATCATCAAGTTGAACCCTTGACTAAACACCAACTTGTCAACTAGACCATGGCACTGAGTGCCGTATTCAGCTGTTTCTTGAACACCTCCCGGGATGGTGATTCTACCACTTCTCTGGACAGCCTGTTTTAATGCTTGATAAGCCTTTCCCAAGACATCGTTCCTAGTATCCAAACTAAACCTTCTGTGACACCATTTGAGGCCATTTCCTCTTGTCCTATTATTTAAGAGAAGAGACTGACCCCTACCTGGCTACAATCTCCTTTCATGTAGTTGTAGAAAGCGATAATGCCTCCCATAAACCTCCTCTTCTCCCCACTGAGCACCCTGAGCTCCCCCAGCATAAGGCTTGTACTCAACATCCTTTACCAGGTCTGTTGCCCGTCTCTAGACACACTCCAGCACCAAAATGTCTTTCTTGTTGTGAGGGGCCCAGAACTGGACACAGGATTCGAGGTGCTGCCTCACCAGTGCTGAATACAAGGGGATGGCCACTGCTCTGGTCCTGCTGGCCACACTATGACTTATACAGGCCAGGATGTCACTGGCCTTCTTGCCAATCTGGGCACACACTGGTTCATGTTCAGCTGCTGTCAACAAGCACCCCCAGGTCCTTTATGCCAAGCAGTTTTCCAGCCATTCTGCCTCCAACCTGTAGCACTGCAGGGAGCTTGTGTCGATCTATTGGAAGGAAGGAGGGTTCTTCAGAGAGACCTGGATCGGTTGGATAGCTGGGCAGTATCCGGTAAGATGACATTTAATAAGTCTAAGTGCCAAGTCCTGCATTTTGGCCACAAAAACCCCCTGCAACGTTACAAGGTGGGGACAGTGTGGCTGGACAGTGCCCAGGTGGAAAGGGACCTGGGGGTACTGCTCAACAGCCAACTCAACATGAGCCAGCAGTGTGTCCTGGTGGCCAAGAAGGCCAACAGCATCCTGGCCTGCATTAGGAATGATGTGGCCAGCAGGAGCAGGGAGGTTATTCTACCTCTGTACTCGGTGCTGGTGAGACCGCACCTGGAGTACTGTGTCCAGTTCTGGGCCCCTCAGTTTAGGAAGGACATGGAGATGATTGAGCACATCCAGAGGAGAGCAACAAGGCTGGTGGGGGCCTTGAGCACAAGCCCTATAAGGAACAATTGAGGGAGGTAGAGTTGTTTAACCTGGAGAAAAGGAGACTCAGAGGTGACCTCATCACTCTCTACAACTTCCTGAAAGGAGGTTGTAGTCAGGTGGGGGTTGGTCTCTTCCACCAGGCAGCAGCTGACAGAACGAGAGGACACAGTCTCCAGCTGCACCAAGGAAGGTATAGGTTAGACATTAGAAAGAAGTTTTTCACAGAAAGAATAATAAAGTGTTGGAATAGTCTGCCCAGGGAGGTGGTGGAGTCACCATCCCTGGATGTGTTTAAAAAAAGGCTGGATGTGGCACTTGGTGACATAGTCTAGTCGAGGTGTTAGGGCAAGGGTTGGACTCAATGATCTTGGAGGTCTCTTCCAACCTAGTGATTCTGTGATTCTGTGGATCGTCGTGGCCTCAGTGTGGGACCTAGTATTTGGCCTTTTTTGAACCTCACATTCTTGGTCTCAGCCCCTGGATTTTCTTGGTTGCAACATTAACAGTTTTAAGAAGATTTGGATTTCTTTAGTATATGTTCCTGCCTGACTTCTTTTCATAATTAAAAATTTAAATTCAACATCCCAAAGATGGACAAAAAAAGAAGCTGTCCAATGTGTTTGCTTGATTTGTTTTCCTTTGGGAAAATAATACTTTTATGCCAAAAAATGAGAAAAGGAAAAAGTAGCCACTCCCCTCATGTTAGATGTATGACAGAAAAATGAAATGAACAGGGATCTAGGCACAAAGAATAGTTTCCCCAATTTTAAGAGAGAGCATAAACCAGTAAATACAAAACATAGATTATTAGAGGAATCAATGAGCAACTTCAGTACAGTTTTTAGAAAAACTTATCTACATGAAATGAGATTGTTTTACTAATACAAAGTGTTGATAAGCTTTCAAAAAATGTGATTCTGAATGTTATGGTAGGCGGTTTGCTTTGATCATCAGAAAATACTAACTGAGTTTTATCTCTGCACTGCAAAAAATACCGGACAATAATAAATAACCTAAGTATTTTGCTGAAGAAGGAACTCAGAAACCTGACCTTACATGCTAGCTGTGCCTGTAGTGTCTGTGAATATTGAACAATCAGTCAGGGTTTTTTTTCTTAAATTTTTGGGTGAGAATGAACTGCATTTCTTACTGGTGTCTTGGGTAAATTAATTCATTTTGCCTTACTGAAGACAATAGAGACAAAACCTGGAAACTGCAAAAGCAGTGCCTCCCAAGATCACAAGGATGATGTGATCACACATGACTGATTCTGGAAGAAAGAACGTGACTTATACACAGCTAAATATCCTTGTAATCACTTAGCTATTTCACAGATTTATTTAGAACTCTGATTATTGATATATATATCAAAATAAGAAGAGGTTTTAATTTTATTTCCATGCAAGATGAGAACGGGATCTCTGTAAGTAATTGCATAATGCCTTAGCACAAAAATTTAAATAACTATTCCAGCACTCTTAAAAAAGAAGAAAATAAATGTAGTTTCTTTTATGAACTATAATTTATGTTACATATTGAATGGAAAACAGTTCTTCCTATCAATGTTTTACTCACATAGGCTTGTGATTTTGCAAATCTATATAAAATTTACAAAAATATAAGAAATGAGAATTTTATGGATAGATACTAGACTACAGTGATAGTAACATAGTGTATCCAAACATACATTTATTTTGTCTTTGGATTCCAATAAGAATTACTGCTGAGTTCAACCATTCTAAAGGTATGGCAAAATAATTGTAAAATAATTTTTTAATAATTATTGGAAAATATGGAAAAGCTGTAAGATAATATATGTTGAATTACTACTCTCTCCCCTCCCAAATCCTTCCACTTAACACAATTTGGACTCATCTGGTGAGTAAAAACTCTTTTACTTTAGAGCTATATCTGAACTTTGGGCTTTGAGGATATTCGTGTCAAGCATTAGTTTGGATGCCACTGCTTTCTGCTGAGAATTAGGAAGTTCTGGCAATAGAATTAATGCAGAGCATATTTGGCTCATTAGGCGGAAGCATGAATAATAGATCTGCTATCAATTAGCTGGTTTAATAAGCTACTTCATATGTCAAGGAACTGAAGGGTTTCCTATATCTCTACAAATCTACATTCATGTTCAGAGTCCAAGTCCAGAGTAGTTTAAGTTGGCTTTTTCTTTTCCCTTCAGCTAACCTCCCAGAAATTCCACATTTTTTAATTAAGGATAAAGCAATAGTTTTTTATAATACCAAAGGGCATGGAGATGTTTGTTTTAAATACTATGAGAGAAATTAATTATTTGTAGGAGCCCAAGGCCTTGAAAAAATGTCAGTAGTTTCTGAAGTCATGGAATTCATTGACAAAAATCTCAAATACCTTATTAATTCTAGGGCATTTACATCTAAAAAATGAGGAAATGAGGTACTGAGTGGCTGAGGCCATGAAGCCTACTGAAATGAAATAAATTCCGTAAAGGATTAGCTATCTGAGGGGGAAATAGTTTCAGAGTGTGAAAACTGAATCTTTTAATCTTAAAATTGGGATGACTTTATATAGACTCATCTCATCATGGCAAACCAGCTATTTTAAGGAAGTATTGTCTGAAAAATCTCCTTTAGATGGCAGAATACTTTTACAAAACACATCAGAACTAAAGCAACACACTTCATGGGTCTGGGGCAGTAGAATTGACTTAGTTGGTATAGTGTGCACAACCAGTGTTGTGACTAGAGATATAATAAATTAGTAATAGTGAGAATGTCTTTTAAACTTCATTCATTCAAAAACTTGATATCTCCTGAAGTAAAATTTATTTGTTCTTATTAATAAACTGAGACTGAGAGGAAACCTTATTTCTTTGTAGTGCTGGCTATTGAGTTGCTACACTGAAGATGGGACCATATTCTTGCTGGTGCATAGTGACAAGCACAACAGGCGAGGCAAAGAAATTGTATTTTTCATTGTGTAGAAGGAAAAAAAAAAATCTTCATTGATGGAGTGCTCAGACACTGAGACAGTGCTGACCAGATGGGCTGAGGAATTTCCACCTCTGGATACTCTGGACCCATACAGACTACCTGAAAATAGGGCTTGCTTGTTCATCTTTTGTGGACTTACCAAAACTGTAAGTGGATTTCCAAGGAAATGAAGATTGAAAACAACTGGAAAAGACTGAAAGAAACGGGCCTTTAAGTTGTTTACCATAGCTTGTTCAAATGTAGCTGCTTCTCTCTATATAACACAGCTGTAAAAAGCTGATTTATTCTGTAATAGTATATTTAATTTGCTGGGAATTATTTAGGAAACCAGCCCAAAAAGACAATGCAAAAATTATATTTTAAACCATTAATAATGCCTTAATTCTACAGAGGTATACTCAATGGGAAGTTCATGAGATGAACTCAGGTTCATCTTTATTACTTCATAAAGAAAGAGTTAAAGCATTTCTGTCTTCAGCAGCTTCCAGTGGTGGCATGTGGCTTCATGAACTGCTCACCCTGTGCTGCTGGTGGGAGCTGCAAATACAGGAGACTTCAGTCATTGTGACCCTCCACAAGTTCTCCATCTCCTGTTCAGATGAATTTTGCTTTAAATTTAATTATGAATATTTTCAGAAGGAGGGAAAGTGCTCTGCAGCTGTGTGTGCCATAGGATCCTAAGGGGATTTTTGTGCTGAATGTTTAAAAGTGTTCACGAGAACTTGTTCATCCAATCTGAGCAGACTTCTGGAACTTATGCAAAAGATGACAGTATTTCAAAATAAAGTCTGAACTTATGAATTTTGCCACTTGCTTTTCTCAAGTAGGACCAAGATCTTAATTGTGGAAATCTTTTTGGTTGACCATAACCATCAATGTGACACCTCTGATTATTTCTTATAATGTTACTGCTTCCTCCCTCCACCCCTACTTTTCCTTCCCATAATAGGAAGACCCATGGAAAGCCCCATAGGGCTAAGAACTGCATTTGCTTCAAGCAACTCTAGCAATCAGTGTGATCATTGTTACTGGAAGAGAAGCATAAAACCTTTCTGGTATGTGTTTGAAAGCTGGTACTAGCAAAGAAATTATTGATTTTTTTGAACATTACATTTCCCACCATGCTTGAAGGTGAATTAGTTTTGGTAGATGACCTGATTAAAAAGGAAGTGTCCTCTATTCTACTCTGAAGAAACCACTTTTTTTTTGGTCAGTAATGTTCTTAGGAAGTTAAGAGCTGATCAAGTATATTAAATATTAAGATGGATGATGGCACATCTTGATTAAAAACCTTTCTATGCAAGAGTACAGTCTTCCTCTTCTGCTCAAGAGACTGAGAGTGATGAGCCAATCAACTGCCAAGTGGAAGCATCATCAACCTGTGGAGGTCAGATCCGCCTCTGAATGTGTTCGAAATATGATACAGAAAACAACTTCTCAGAATTTTACTGAAAGCCATAAGTCTTTCATAAAGCTCCAGCTAAACCATCTCTGTTCCTTGGCCTTTTGTTTGACTGATAGACCCAGCTCAGTGTGATCTGAATGTTTAGTATGTCTGTGCTCTGACATTCTCTAATAAAAAAGATTTGATGGCTTCCTTTGTTTCATAGTATTTTATGCTCTTAAATGTGTGACATGTAATGAAACATAGATATTTGAGATCAAGATACTAGAAAAAATGTCAAACATAATCACATTGAGTATGCTGCTACAGAGTACATTTGATTTTTTTTTTCCTCCTTGGTACTTTTCATATAACCTTGTTTAGCTCATAGCTGCAGATTTAACAATCCTCAATTACCTGACCTTGCATTTGTTGCTATTGAACTTGATCCAATTTCTATTACGCTGTTACTCTAGATCATCTCATTTTATGAAATTCTCAACTTCACTGTGTCAACAATGTCTCTCATCTTGACCTTCTAAACAAATTTCATTCCCTGTACTCATCTATTTACTAAATTATACATGAAAATGTTCTGGAGGTACTTCATGCTCTTGTTGACTCTGTGCTCAGACTCCTTTCAGCCTGATTCTTCAACATGATACTTTATCACCATCAAGTTCTTAAGAGATCTAACATTTAGATCCCCTTCCTTTCCAACTTAGCTAAATCTGTGATAGTACATTGAAAGCTTTTTTTGCAGAAGTCACAGCTACCCCAAATGATACACATAATTTTATTAATGTTTCAGATCTGCAATGCTAGTTTAAAGAAATTCTTAAATAGGTATGTTCTGTTGCAAATGCAGAATACCAATATAGGGTTTCTTTAACTAGAGTGAGATTCTGGGATCTCCCTATAGTCAACAGATTGGCAGTGGGTATAAACAAAATTACCTAACCCTCTTTTAGGACTAGTCAAATACACCTCTCAATCTACTAAGGGGGCCTGTGTTAATTTAGATGCGTACTGTTAGAGGTTCAATTTTAATATGATGATTCCTATCACACATTCCCAAGAAAAAAACTTATTTATAATTTCACATTTTAAAAGTAATCTTGCTTTAAATGTTATTGTCACTCATTGCCAAAAGAAAATCAATCCACATCCCACAACCTATGCATTGTACAGACTGCTTATTAAACTGTTTTTCTCCCTGTTTGTTTGTGCAGTCAATGGGGGCTTAGATTGCAGGAGCAAAAGAATGCAACTGCTTATCTTTGAACATGTGATGAGTTGAAAGAGCAGTGATCTGCTTGATTCAGGTAGCAGCATTTGGTGTTAGGTATTTTAGGTGTTAGAGAGGTTATTTTCTTATATAAGAGTGGTAGCACTGCAGGGGTATACAAGCATTTATAGTTCTTTTTCCAAAGGTCAACAGACTGGCTGTGCCTGCCAGTGGATTTCCTAGTGCTTGCAGAAGCCCAGCTGAGCATGAGTGAATTGTGAAGGCCCCAGGAAAAAGGCACCAAAAAGAGGGTTAAGGCTCAGGATGGTGTTGAATGCCTGTATCAAAATTTGATTTAGTAGAAAGATTTGCAGATGTCTTGGGAGTATTGTGTTGGCTTTATCATTTGGAGACCACCTTTCCAGATCTTAGTGTTTAAAGAAGTGAGGTGCTCTGTCCCCTTTAGCAGCCTAACAGAATATGATGAGCCATCTGGGGCAGATGATAATGAAAAAGAGATCTAGACAAAGGCACAGTGTGTGTGGTGTAGCCAGAAATGGCTCCCCTAATGCTTATGCAACCAACAACAGGACTATTGGTACAGATCTTCTGGACTGTGCCAGGTAATGTAGGTTGTGGGGAGTGCACTTTATGATCAGAGAAATCCATAGCCTGATGCTTCTTTGAGCAGCATCTCTCTTCTCTATTATTGTCCCAGAGACTTAACAGGTGTCTTTTACTAGGGCTGTAGTCCCACTCACCTGTGAGCCTTATTTAAAGCCCCATCAGCAGGTTAGAGGTGTCCATTGTGCAGGTGTGTTTCCTTTTCTTGTTGCAGTGGTTTCTGCCTCTTCTCGGCATTGAAGTGCTTGCTACGCTGTCCTTAAAGAAGTGAAACTCTCACTCCCTCCTAGATGTATGTCTGAGATCCAGGATAGACCTCCAAGTATGCTAAGGACTGGAAGCAGTTCTGTCACCTTGAATATGACAAGCTACTTGGATCTTCATTTGCTAAAAGGAACCTCCTTCTTTGTCTCTGCTGCCCTGTTCTGTCTAGAAGCAGAAAGGTCCTAGAAGTGGCACTTAAATTTGAATAGGATTTCCAGAAGAGGTTGCTTCTATTTTGTCTTTATGCTCTTGGCCTAGGTGAAAACAGGACATATGAGAAAGCACAGACTGGAGGAGGCAAGGATGTGCCAAGCACCAGCTGGATCTGCTCTCTGAGAAAGTCACAGATGCAGAAGAGCTACCACTTGTGTTGTCTCACTCTGGGTGTCTTGAAATAAAGAGATGGAACCAGTGTTCAAGTGGCTGCAGGTAAGGGAGAAATTGCCATTGTTTGAACTAATAGAAACTAGAAAAGTTGTGTGATGCAGAATGAAAAGAAAATATTTGCATAACACACAAATGCAGCCTCAGCTGCTCTCTGTGTTGAAATCTGGCAGCTAGAAGTTTCGATAAGCTAAGGACATGTATTGGCATTGGGATGAAGTTTAGGACTATCCTTTGTATTGCAATGGCCATGTCATGAGGATTTCTTGCCTGATTGCGAGTATTTCCAGACTTGGAGTTTCCAAATCTACGAAGAAATAATGAAATGTCATGTGATGAAAAAAGTCTTTGTGGTAGGCAAAATTCTCTCCCAAGCAAGTGTCTAAATTCTGACATAACCACTTTAGAGGCTAAAAGTTATTTGGTGGTAAGTCTTTTTTAATAAAGCTGAATAATACAGGCCTCCAATTTGTATCATAAGACTCAAAACCAAAGCACATTACCAACATTCACTTGCTGCTCATAATTACATTGAATGGTGTGATTGGCATGTGAAGTGCCGCAGTTTTATGATGATGATCTGCAGAAAATGATCTCCAAGTGCTTCCCAATCCCAAGGTTAAAATCTGCTCATTTAAAAAACATGAATTCCACTACACCTGCCTCATCTCTTTAAGGGATTGTACACCACTGCAGAAAATTAACATACAAGGCACTTGAAGAATTTCTACACAGAGCAAAGCCTATTGGAACAATCCTGTCAATGATTTCAGTGGAAAACTAGAGATCTGTTGTTTTGTTCTCAAATATGTATTGAAATTCTTACATAATTTTTGTCTGCAATCTCAAAAATGAAAGAAAAATTGTTAGTTTTCTTTTGTTTCTGGTATATGTAGTTGTAGCTCTCTGTCCCAGTAGCACCATTTTTCCATGTTTGAGAAGGATTTGGTAGTCTGGGTTGGAGATAGGGAAGTAATGCATGGGATGAGCAGCTCAAAGCAGTTCTTCATCTTTTTGTCCTTGTTCAAAATGACATTGGAAAATACTCAGAAACTTCCAATGGCATTGGGATCTAAATTGGTTACTAGTATCTTTGGTTTTATATCAAATGGCATCCTGAATCAGGATCCAAGTCAGTTATTAGTATCTTTTATGTACAAACACATGTAACATTACTGTTGGGCTAGAAGCATCCTAGGTAAAATACTAACCACATCACTGAAATTACACAAGAGATGAATTTAGTTTTAATGTAGTGATTATCTAACCAAACATAAGTTTGGAAATTGCACTTTACATTAAATGCTATGAAAACCTTTAATTTAGGATTATTTAGTAAGAACAAAGAATGCCTTGTAGAAGACACAAAACTGACAAATTAGTCAAATCCAGAGATGATTGAAAGAAACAAGGAAAATTCAAATGAGCTGTTTTAACAATCAAGAAAATGCTGGATGTAAGCAACAGTTGTTAGTGCAAAGTAGTGCATAATATAGTAATATAATGTATATATAATGCATATTTATAATTCTATATATAGAAGAGATCCTCACTTTACTTTCACTTTCAGATCTAGAATAAATAAACCAAATAAAATCAAAGATACAGATGAAAGAAAAGAATGATAATATCTTTATTTTGCTACATAATAAATGACCTAATTTTGAACGGAGTATGTTGTTTCTCCTCTCATCTTAAAAGAGGGTATTGTAGCACAGTGAGAGGACCTGAGGAATGCCAACAAGGGTCCAATAATCTGGAATAACCATTGTACTAAAGAAGAAGTAAAAACAACAGGGCTATTTAGTGTAGAAGAGAAATAAATAAATTAAGTCACAGAAAATGTAGCTATGTTGTATTGCCTGAAAAAGGCCAGACAAGGAATTCTGTTCCCATTGTTTCATGGCAAACAAATGTGAGGATGTGTAGTGGTTTAACCCAGGCTGGGTGCCAGGGGCCCACTACAGTCACCTTCTCACTCCCCCTTGCCTAACTATAGAGGAGAGAGAGAATATAACGAGAGGTTTCGTTATTCATGATAAGGACTATAACAGATTCTTTCTTAATCACCGTCACAGGCAAAACAAGACTCCATGTGGGAATAATAGTCAAATTTATTACTAACAAGATCAGAGCTAAGAGTGAGAGACTAAAAGACACCTTTTACCCCCCACCCCCTCCTTCTTACATCCAACCTATTCTCCTGCAGCGGTCAAGGCAAAAGGCGAGGGGGGGGGGAGGTGTTGCTGTGGTCAGCTGCTGTTCTCAGCCGCTGCTTGGGGAGAGGAGTCCTTCCAGCCACATTCCATGGGGTCCATCCCTCACAGGATACAGTTCCTCTCACAAACTGCTCCGGCGAGAGTCCATCCCATGGGCAGCAGCCCTTCACCCACAGCTGCCACATGGCTCACATTCCACAGGGTGCAGTCCCTCAGGCACAGGCTGCTCCAGCGTGGGCCCCACGAGCCACGCATCCTAACAGGAGAATCCTACTCAAAGTGGGCTCCTCTCCCCACAAGCTACAGTCCCCTGCCAGGACCCAGCTCCACTTTGGGTCTCCCACGGGCTACAGCCTTCCCCAGCATCCACCTGCTCCGGCGTGGCTCCTCCACGGGCTACAGGTGGATCTCTGCACTCCTGTGGTCCTCCATGGGCTGCAGGGGCACAGCTGCTTCACCATGGTCTGCACCATGGGCTGCAGCTGGATCTCAGCTCCGGCGCCAGGAGCATCTCCTGCCCCTCCTTCTGCACTGACCTTGGTGTCTGCGTTGTTGTTGTTCACAGGCTCTCACCCTGCTCCTCTCCGGCAGCCATCTTCATTTTTCAACTACATCTTTTTTTTTTTCCTTCCTTCTTAAATATGTTATCACAGAGGCGTTCTGCCAACTACTGATTGGCCTGGCCTTGGCCAGCAGCGAGCCCAGCCTGGGCATGGGGGAAACTTCCAGCAGCTTCTCGAAGAAGCCTCTCCCTCAGCCCCCCCCACTGCCACCAAAACCTGGCCACAGAAAAACCAATACAGGATGTTAAATGGAACTGAAATGTGATGAACTGAAAATTGCAGAGAGGGAGTAAGTGCCATTTCCTACTGTAATCATCTGATAGAACCTTTTGTTTCAGGAGGCTGGAAGTAAAGAGGATTGAGAAAAGGACTGGTAACAATTCTGTCTATAAAAGCCATAATTCATTACAATTACAGCATAGACTGAGAGGGAAATAAATCTCTTGCTTCCAGCCTTGAGCTAATCTTTGAATGCTATTCTGATCTCTAGGTTATTATGACATACATTCAGGTGCTGCAAGCTTGTTATAACCTTCCCCAAACTTGTGTACTTAGAATCTTACTACATTTCAGTATGGCATTTCTTCTGCTTTTGATACGCCTAATATCTAGTAAATCTGAAAACCCAATCTAAGAAATCAGTGGGCTTTTTCATTGCAATTCTCAGCAAAGCCAATTGTTTACAACAGGTGTATAACCATTTAGATAGGACAGTATCCCAGTGTTCCTATCTAGTTTCTGAAGCATTCAGAATAGTGTTGCCATTTTCATTTAAATTCTAGTTTAAATCATCTACATCTCCAATCTGAAGCTGCTCAGCCATTCAAAATAAAACTTTGCTTTATAGCCCAGGATATGTAGTGAATTCTGTTACAAAACATAAAAATATATGGCTTGTTCTTTGGGTACATTTAATTTTAACACAGCAAAAGTCAGTATAAGCAGATTCACATGTATAATAATGACATATACTATACAATGAAAATGTTTTTCTAGGTGGGTTTGATGAGCTGTGCTGTTTCAACAAAGTCAAGTATGTTCGGCAAAGCATTTTTCGGTCCACTCCCACCAATAAACAGACCTCACATCACAAGCTTTCCTATAGTATGAAACTAATTAAAATCTAAAACTTGATCATCTTAATGTCTTGTTTCTCAACCTGTTTTATTAGGGGATGTGCTCCAGCCCTCTGTTCATCTTTGTGACCCTCCTCTGGACACACTCCAACACATCCATATGCTTTTTATGTTGTGAATCCCAAAACTGGATGCTGTACTCCCCGTAGGGGGATAATCCCCTCCCTCAACATGCTGCCACTCTGCTTTTGAAGCAGCCCAGGATACATTTGTCTTTCTGGGCTGCAAGAACATACTTCTGGGTCATGTTGTCCCATTATCAAACAGCTTTTCATAATTATGTTTTCAGACTGGTTGAATTAAATAATAATTCTTATTGGATTCCAAAGATAAAATAAGCATGTGCTTGGATACAATGTGTTACCATCTTTACAGAATAAAATTTATAGATAAAATATTAATTTCTTACATTTTTGTCAATTTTCCATTCACCTGAAAAACTTAAGCCTATGTGATTAAAACAGCTGGATTATCTAATGCTCACTTGCAAGGCATTTTAAGGGACAGCTGATAGCAAAGACATTGCAGTGTCTCAAGAGTACCTGAATTTGTCTTGCAGATCCAAGTCAACAAAGGGATTGAAGTCCCTCCAAACCTGTGTTGTGCAGTGGCCTGGCCTCTTCAGGTGACTCTACATTTGCTTAAGAAATAATTAAAATAATTTTTTTTTTGTCATTATGTTCAGCTACCAGCCTTCCACTTTGTTTGCTTTATAAATAAACTAAAATTGGATTTGCCTTATGCTTTGGGAAGTCCAATCCGTATTTACCCACCAGCATAGAGGATTAGCAGCTGTACTACTGGAACAGAGTTGAATTAGACAATCATTGAATTAGACAATTATTGATCCAGATGGTTGACTTACAAAAGAAATTAATAGGAGCATTTCCCTGAATCAAATTATTTCCTGATAAGACTGCTCAGTCAATAAGTGACTCTTGCAGTATCATTCTGTAATGACAAAACATAATTTTCACTGTTCTTTAATCCCCTACATGTCAGCCCATAACAGACTCACTTGAAATATCTTACATAGTGATAAGTGTAATTTGTTTCACTTCAGGATTTAAAATGCTGCTTCTTTGAAGCGGAGGTCTATTCTGACTACTCAACTTGCAAAAGTCACAACAGAGGTTTTAATGAGATGACTCAGTGAGTTCCAGATTGTGTTCATTGCATCACCAAGTAAATGTCCCTGTGCAAGTGGGATGTGTTACAACTCACACACTGGTGCCTTATGCAATGTTGCTGCTAGAGATGGCCAGTCAGTTGTGGGAATTTTCTTATACAGGAATGTAAAGGAAGATAACGCAGGTACCTGCAAAACGCCAGGCAGTGGAAGGACTTAGGAAAAATTTATTTTTCAAAAGTGAGAATGCTGGTTAATGGTGTGTGTACATGCTGGGCCTGAAAGCATGCAAAAACCTTTTCCTCTCCAAGCCTTCTTAACAGCGTGCCTCCTCCCACTCGCAGGGCCTCCAAGGTAATTTGTGAAACAGTTATCATTTTCAGGGAGTAAACAGTTCTAAAAGGCTGGAGAGGGAAAGAAATCCAACCCTAAGCTTCCCAGCTACCAAATGTCTTTTGAACAAAAAGAGAAGAAATCTTTAAATCAGCTTATCTCCTTGCCATCTTTTGTGCAAGGTTTAGTCATCCCCTACAAGGCAGGTTTTTTGTTATAGCTTAACATTATAAATATTAACTTTATTTCTTTCCCTGTGGCTCCTTGGGGTGAATTAAGAAGAGCATTGCCAGCAGGTTAAGGGAGGTGATCTTGGGTCTCTACTCAGCCCTTATGAGGACACATCTGGAGTGCTGTGTCCAGTTCTGGGCTCCTTGGTAGAAGAAACATGGAGATCCTGAAGTAGGTCCCGAGAGGGATACAAAGATGATTAAGGAACGGGAGTGTCTTTCGTATGAGGAAAGGATGAAGGATCTGAGTTTGTTCAGCCTTGAGAAGACATGCCTTTGAGGGTATCAGTATCAGAGAATGGAGGCAGGCTCTGCTTGGTGATGCCAAGTAATAGGATAAAAGACAATGGGCAGAAAGTGATGCACAGGAAGTTCCACCTGAACATGGGGAAGAACTTTCCTGTGCGAGTGACCACTCACTGGAACAGATTACAGAGAGAGGTTGTAGAATCTCCATCCCTAGAGATGTTCAAGAACTGTCAGGATGGAAACTTGTGGAATGTGCTCTAAGATGACCCTGCTTGAGTAGGAAGATTGGTCCCTTCCAACCTGGCCCATTCTGTGATTCTGTGACTTCTACTGAAGCCTATCTCTTCAGAACCTAGATAGAAATTTTCCCAGCCATTCTTTCCTTTCTTGTTGGTTAGAAAATGTCACATGTCTTAAAAAAATGCATCCACAGGCTCTCTGGATTCAGGTCATCTGTAATTCTTATACAGTGCTAAATTCATTAAAAGAGGGATGACCACACTGTTGCATTATGTCTTGTCATCAAATTAAAGTAATACTTAAATGTTGTGGAAGGTTTTGAGGCCTAATTTTGAGAGTTTAAAAGTTAGCTTAATTAACTCTGTCTCTCTAGCAAAATGTGAAGTTAGCCTGAAAAATTTCTGTCTGAGAAACAGCAAAGCAAAAAGGGAACAATAACCTGGCTTTTCAAAACAATGGTAAAACATTCTGAAAGTACATCTCTAAGCAGCTTAAGACCTTTCAAGATAGTTTGGATCTTTCACAAAGTAACAGCAATTTTCCTTTATCAAACAGGTGCTGTTCTGCAGAGACGTTTCTCATGCTTTTCTGAACAACAGCTCTAGCCAGTATCAAAATCATAGTGAAAGTTCTCAAAATAAGGAGAAGTGATTTCATGCTTAACATTAGCCAATAGAATGGTTAAAAATAAGTGTATCTGCCAATGAAATTGTAACGTGCTGGTTTCTAAAAGGTATAAAACCTGTGAGTTTTCTCATTAAAATGGCTTTCTGGATGAACCCCTACCTTGCTCGTTTCTAAGTTTGCCAGGCTGACTACAACACTTAAATAGGTACATGATGGCATAATACGCACCTGAAAAGACATTTAAAAAGTAAAGGGCCAGTCAGGTATTCAGTTTTTTTGATCTTGGGTTAAAGCCAAGGTGCCCATCTGCTGGGCTGACAGGGAGCTGTTTTTCTGCATTCAGGGAGCTAAGGTCTGATGTTGTCAAGAGGGTGCCATAGCTTGTCAACAACACAGACTGCTATCCACTGCCACTCTTTCATGTGGGCATGAATGACATTGTAAGATAGAACCTGGGCAGAATCAAGAGAGACTATAAAGCCCTTGAGATGCAACTGAAAAATGGTGCCTAATTTATCTTTTCTACAATTTTACCAGTTAGAGGAAAGGGTGCAGTGAAACAGACAAATAATATAAATCAACCTCTGACTTCATGATTGGTGCCGTTGTGAGTATTTTACCTTAGATGAAAGTGGGACATTCTTTGATGAGTATGGCCTGTTAGGGAAGAATGGGATCAACCTGCCTAGAAGAGGCAAGGCAATTTTTAGCAGCAGGCAGGCCAGCTTTGTGAGGCAAACTTTAAAATGAAGGACTCAGGGGCAGGTTGCAAAGTGAAAATGCTCACACCATCACATGTGACTGGGAATAAGCCAGGACAACAGGAGGAGGAACAAAGGCTCCTTAGCTGCCTCCCCAGATGAGAACTACAAGGTCAAGCACCTCAAGGGTGCGTTTAGCTGTGGTGGATCCTCTTGCACCCCTTCTGAGAAACTACATGCTTGGTTACTTCTCTGGAATGTCTTTATACCCGTGCACACAACTTGGGGGATGAGCAGGAACAATTAGAGATCTATGTGCTGTTGCGGGGCTGTGAAATCACTGCAAGTAGAGAAGCATGGTGGGATAGCTCTCATGGTTGGAATGCTGTCATGGATGGATACGTGCTTTTTAGGAAAGAGGATACCAAGGCAAGGTTGTGGATTTCTTCTTTATACAAGAAAGAAACTGGAATGTACTGAAATCTAGGGGAGGTTAAAGGATTAATTGAGAGTTTATGGATAAAGATTAACATGGGTGAAACTCTTGTGAGTGTTTACTACAGGCCACCTGATCAGAAAAAGGAAATGGATGAGACCTTCTACAGACAGCTGGGAGTAACCACACAATCACAGGCTCTGAATCCCACTGGCAATTTCGACCACCCTGATATCAGCAGGGCCCACACAGTCCAGAAGGCTCCTGCAGAGCATCAGTAATAACTTTTTGTCACAGATGGTGGAGCAGCCAACAAGGGGAGGAAAAACTTCTTTACTTTGAATGTGGCAGAGTACTGCTCAGAAAGATTGTGGAGTCTGCTTCCCTGATGAGACTCAAAACCCACCTGGATGTGATCCTGTGCAAACTGCTCCAGGGGGACCTGCTTGAGCAGGGGGAAAGGGCTGGAGATCCAGATATCCCCTCTAATCTCAACCATTCTCTGATTCTGTGATTCTATAAGCACAATTGCCCTAGTAATCTATGTGTGGTAGGATATAAGCAATTTTCCTTCTCTTTTTTTTTTTTTTTTTCTTTTAAACAAAAAAAAAAATCACAGGAGTTCATTCATTTTTTCGAATGGCTTCAGGTCCATAATGATAAAGATTATCCAGATGGGAGTAAATAATTGTTTTCATGACAACTGAGCCAGACAAGTATCTCATTCTCTTAGAGCTGTAGTGGTACCAAATTCAAGACTATCAAAAATAACTTGTTTTAATAAAGTAAGATTATATGACTTCAAGTATACACTAAAAATGGATTTGTGAGCTGCATTTCTGGCCTGCTTTGCTACTTTTTGCCATTTTTAGGATTTTCCCCCCTTACTTACTATATATCTACAGCATAGAGACTGTCTATTTTCTTCCTTAAGTAAGTCTTTTTGATTTATGTTGTACATTCTCTATTGTTTCATTTTGACATTTCCATTCACATAATAGCAACTGTTCCTTATATTTAATTTTCCTTGCACATAGTCCAAACCCCTTGTTATGTATTTGTGGACAAATTTATTGCTTAGCAAAACTCTAGTCTTTGTGATCTCACTTTAATCTATCACCTTTTATTGATTTTGTTTTCTAAAGTGCTCACAGTTTGGATTCTGTGGCTGGTACTTATTGCAGGATTGCTGCTCAAGCAACAGCCCTGAAACTTTTTGAATACTAGGCAGCTCTGTTTGTGCATCCTCAATCACAAATTATGAATACCTGGAGAATACAGCATTGCTAACTCTCACATGACACTTTGTTTTCCATAAAGTTACTTTTCATTGAGTTAGGAGAAGGATTCCCAGTTCTTTAACATTAAAGAGGTAAATTGAAGTGTTGAGAAGAGTCACTATTGAAATGTACTTAATTTTAAAGAATAATCTCAGTTGAAGTGAGAAAACCAAACATATTCTTGTTTATAAAAACAAGAGGCATCTTTTACTTTCATTCATTCTAGATTCCTTCTGAGGGGAAATAAAGTGAGCCTACTGTATTTCCAACATTTCCTTGTTATATAAGAGAATACTTAGTCCAAGGAGGGTCCTGTGCTGATGAAGGGTATTTGACCGTAAGATAAAATTCTGCTACTTTAAGCTGTTGGAAAGAAAAATTCTGTTACCAAAATCCCCAAAGAATATAATAAAAATTATAATATATTTAAATTGTACACTCAGAAAAGACCTGTATTATCTGAATTCTGCAATACCATGACCTGATAAATGAAACCTGTTGCAAAACCAAGCAGATGATGCCATCAAAATTAGATAGAAAGGTCAATTTTTAAAGGTGAATTTTTAATGGGATTAGACCATAACAATCTTATATCTAGAAATATTTAGGCATCTTTAGCAATGATTTTTTTACAGTGAAAGGAAAAGCCATTGTTGTCTTCAAAATATAAAGAGAAATGACATAATGAATTGGAAGTGTATAGTTTCTTCATGAATTTTCTGAAAAAATTCTTCTTGTATACACATATGAGTAACTCAACTGCTTTCTCAAACTCAGATTGTTTTGCTCACAGCCATTTTACAGGAAGATCTTAAAAACCGAATTAAAAAAGAGAAGCTTTCACCTACTTGCTTTGCCCATTGTTTTTCTTGGCCACATCTATGCTTATGCTGTGCCATAATATGGAAATAGACTGCAGAGATGACAGAGGTGAAAACAGAAGTTTTGCACTTACAAACTCCAGGTAAGCACAACTTAGGGAACCAGTGTGTTTCCTCAATTCTTGATTTATTGAAGATACACGGGTTTCTCCTACTAAGAGAAAAATTCTTTTTAGTTGATATGTTAACATTACATTGCACAAGGGAGAAGAAATTCTCTCTTATTCTTTTGTACCTAGATTTAAGAAGAAAATATCCTAAGAAAAACTTACTGATTTTAAAAGTGAGCATATTTAGTTTTATACCACATTCCTTGTTTAGCTTTGAAGGCCAACATAAGAGAGGTCAGTTACCCTTTTCATAGACAGAGAAGGTTGCTTTTGAAACCTTGACACTGAAAAATTGTTTTAATCCAGACATTTTGTTTGGGTAAAACACAGTTTGGAGAACTAAAAGCAGCCTGCTGCCTACATAGCTTTTCTGTAAGGAAGAGGAAAACAAGTGACAACTACATGAAAAGCAGTTGTTCACTTGTCCGAAGGCAGTGCTTGAAACTCACATCTGACCATGCAAAAATGACAGTAGCTCAATACAAAATCTATTTAAGCATTTCACTCCAAGCCCCTGTAGTCAATACAGAGAGCTTGTCAAATTAAACAGGGAGGGTCAGAACACAATTTCCTTATCATAAAGTATGTACTACTCACTTAAATTCCATGTAATGCAACACACCTGGAACAGCATTAATTCTATTTATTCAGTCTGTGTTTACTAGAAGAGAAGCCTAAACAGCTATGAAAAAGATACTGGCACTGGAGATATGTTAAGTAAAATGAGATTAATCCCTTTTTCAATGAAATATGGTAGATGATTGCTCAGATTTGTACCTAAACTGCAAATATAATATCAATCACGGAGAAAAAACACAATATAAAGAATAATATTAAATAAATATTAGGCAGGGTAAATAGATATTGAATCAGGTTATCCAACCATTTTGCCAGTACAAGAGAACCCTTCAAAGTCTGCTTGGTGGTTTGGTTTGTAGTTTTGTTTTTGTTGGCTTTTTTTTTTTTTTTAATTATGCCAAAGTTTCTATCATAACATTGTTTAAGATATTAGCTGAGGAATTAATAAACTCCTTGGCATGGTTTCTGGTGGAAGTCAGAATGGTGAAAATGATAGAATCTAGCTCCATTCTGTAATAAACTGAATCTTATGCATACCTGTGGATATGATGCACATTGAATTCCATCACCTATGCTTTAGTGCTTCCTTTATCTCTGTATTTTCTGGCTTTGATTGGGTTAATGTGGGTGGGATTTTGTTTGTTTGCCGTTCTTTTTAATGACTGCTCTGCCCTTAAATAGTTAAAGAAGAATAGAGGTTGAAACAGCTATTATTTAAACAAGAATCACTTAGTTGAAAGCTTACTCAAGAATGACTGATGATTTTATTTGGGTTTTTTTTATGATTTCTTTTTTTTTTTTTTTTTTTTTTTCTTTTTTGAANTTTTTTTTTTTTTTTTTTTTCCTGCTGTGAAATACATTAATCAACTGTGTACTTCATAAAAATGCTACACTTCAAAGTGGACTTCCATCTCTACAAGGGAATAAAATCAAAAGGAGAATCTGCAGACTAAAAATATGAATGCAGACTTTTTTCCTTTCCCTGTTATTTCGGCTAGATTTCTTCAGTCCTTTACATCTCATACTAAAATATTGGACCTTTGTGAGTTATTATCAAAAAAATGAGAGCAAGAGTGGATCCAGAATAATGAAATCACAGGTGTTTTACATGAGTAATGCTAGTAGAATACCTACGAAATTTTCAGGTGCAACATATCTCCCTATACTGAGACAGCTACCATTTCTTAAATCTTTCAACTTTAATTGACTGTTGTGTAGGGTGACTTTGGCCAGCAGCTAAATACCCACCCAGTCACTCACTTCCCATTCTCAGCAGAACAGGGGAGAAAATGGGATGGGAAAGCTCATGGGTTCAGATAGAGACAAGAAGATTACTTATCAATTAATTCCCATCACAGGCAAAGCAGACTTGACTTGGGGAAAATCAAGTGTTCAGTTTTGAGTGCTGCAATGTAAGAAAGATATAAAGCTGCTAGAGGGTGTTCAAAAGGGGCTACAACGATGGTCAAGGGCCCTGAGGGGAAGCCTTATGAGGAGCTGCTGATGTCACTTGGTCTGTTCAGCCTGGAGAAGACTGAGGGGAGACCTCACTGCAGTTACAACTTCCTTGAGAAGGGCAGCTTAGGGGCAGGCACTGGTCTTTTCTCTGTGCTGGTAGGATGTGAGGGAATGGCACAGAGTTGTGTCAGGGGAGGTTTAGGTTGGATATTAGGAAAGGGTAAAGATACCCATGAGATGGTTGAATGCTGGGATGGAGATAGGGCTGTTCTTCTCCTCTCCTTTGCCGCAAGTTGACCCCTTCCTCAGATGCAGCCCCACAGGGGCAGCTGCTCCATCCAGGACTCTCCACGGCTGCAGCTCCTGCAGGTAATATCCCCCGGGATGCAGGGTGTGTCTGCTCCAGCAGGATCTCTCTGGGACTGCTGGGGTGGGGAGAATCCCTTCTCCAAGCCTGCAGCCCCTCCTGCCCTCTCTTTCTCCTTCTGCAGCCCTCGGGGTTGACAAACAGCACCGGTTGCTCATTTCCTACCCAGTCATCAGGTCATAGGTGCCATTCCTGGGTTCTGTGTGTCATATATTGTTCCCTAGCTACGCAGCTGGGTGAGGGCTCTTGGGCATGGCCAACACCTGAAGAACAGACAGAGGTTCTCAAAAAACTCCAAATCTGTGTCCTTTATTAGCTGAGAAGCAGCAGGTGCTGGCTTGAGAGGGAATAATGATGTTTGACTTAGGCTGCACGCAAAGTAGACTTTCACAATGTATTTAATGTCATCTTAACAATTTCATTGACTCAAAAAAAGAATAAAATAATTTTTTAATGAGAAGGGGATGATAATAAATGGAATCTGCTGGTTTGAGTGGGTTTGGGCTTGGGTTTTGGATGGTATTCTTTTGTAAGAGAGGAACATTTTGCGCCTCCATCTTTATTCCCATGAGGACTTGAAACCGCAAATGTGGATTAAAATAGTATCTTTCACATGAAATAAGCTCCTGCCAGTTGCATGTGATGGCAAGCATAGGCTTAGAACATCTATTCCTGTGACTATGTAACACTAAAGGTTCTGTGGAGTTTTACTAATCTTGGCCAGTTTGCTCTGGAAAACCTCTGCCCATTCCTCTTCTCCAGCTGTGTCTTTTCTTGTGTCTTTTCTGAAAACATTTGTCTTTGATGGCCAGTCTTACACTCCACAGCAGGCTGGAATCAAACTGCAGCCTCAGGAGTACTGCATAAAGAAGAAATATTTTGTGTTTTTATTTCCTACATAAACCTGAACTGTTTGGCCACAATAGTCCTGAGACTATGAGACACCCTGAGGTTCCTTATAGGGCTGCCCTTGGACACCTGCCATCTGACCAGCATCTGCTCTCTGATCTCAAAAGAAACTGCATAACTATTTTTTTTTAGTTCAATAACAAGGTTAACCACCACAGCCTGTGTCATATATCCTACAGCCTGTTGCATTAAGATTTTTTAGCTGCAATTCCTTTCTAATATTCTCTTTCTTGCTTTGAGACTGTTGTTTACATTAATTTCTGTTTAATTCATTAATCTTTTGGAGATTTCTTCTTGTCCTTTATGTGCGTAGCATCTTTTAGTTTAGAAAAACCTTCAAAATGCAATGTAAGGTCTTTTTGCTTTTCATCAGATCAAATAAACCTAGTTCTATCCAAAGTAATACAGCCTAATGTGGCTAATAATATCTGCTGTGACCCTTTGAGGACTTACATTAATTGCTAGTGCTTGCAGTAAGGACTATATGCATTCAGTTTGTGAAGATATTCTTGATCCCCCTTGAAAGGTTCATCTTCTATTACACTGCACCAGATCACTTCAAATTATCTGTGACTGTAATGAGATGTGCTATATTAGCAAAGAGGCAATAAGTACTTTCAGTTAATATTCAGTTTTTTATCATAGAGACTGACTTGGAAAAGATTGGAATCTTTATATCCAAATAACTTACTGTGTATACATTGCTATAACACTATTCAATTTAAGCAAGTTGCAATATAAAAAATGAAATGTTGTATATAAAATATCAGCAGTGGGGAAAACAAGAAAAAATTTTCCGTTCACTATCTACCCAGCTGTCTTCTATTCAGACAGAAAGGGGAGGAGAGGCAGAAAAGGTAAAGTCAGGTGAATTTCAAAATAAATGTTTATCCTCTTTACTGCAAATGCCACTAATATTAGCTGAAAAACCTTTGTAGTCTCTCCTTTATTTTATTTCATCTACCTGTGATTCAAAGAGAACTCTAAGCTAGCTAGTTGTATCATTAGTGTAAATCACAGCCTGAATTTATAAATACAAATATTTTCTGTTTCTGCATAAATAAATCATATTTCAAGCAATAGATGCATTCAAGATCACAATCTACTCAGAGTTATTCAGTAAACAGGAAAGAAATATCATGTTCATCCTGAGACTTTTCTTTGTAAATTATTTGTTGATTTTTATTCAGAATGACACTTGAACCATTCTTACAGCCACATTAAAGGCAGGTATTCTCACCAGAAGCCTTTTCAGACCTTCTTGGTATGCACAAAGCCACCAGTTGTGCTTGAAATGAGATGTCACTGTTGCTTTGGAGAGCCTCCAAAACCCTCAGGGGTTTTCATGCTTTATCATTCCCATATTCTCACCAAAGAAACATCATATATAGCTATAGAGACTACCTCCTCAAGCAGTATTGTTGTCAAAATATGTAATACAAGTTTGAACATGTTTCTCCAGTGGGTCAATGTCTAAGCTAAGGGATTAAAAGGTAAATGCATCCTCAGAGAGATATAGATATATATGAGTATTAACTCATGTGTTTTTATTTGAAGGAAACTTACATATTTGAATTTCCAAGATTTCCGAGTCTGTAAACACTTTAAGAGTCTGTAGCAGCTTCCAGTGTCTGAGCTACTCTCAGACATTTTCAACTCTCAGTCATGTAGGGAAGTCAGTTGTCTCATTTTGTCTTCTGCTAATGATGTTTTCCTTCTCATAAATAAAAGCCATGACATGCTTGCTTGTTTCTTTAAAAAAAAAATCCCCCGAAACCACCTAACAAAAAAACCCAACCAACGAAAAAATCAAACCTGAGCAACTGAAACAGCTTTACCTAATATTACAAGCCCCACTTCATTTATTTTGTCAAGTATGACTTAAAACACCTTTTAACTGAAGTCTTTCGTATCATCCTCTGAGCACAATTCCACAAATAATACCATTTCCCATATGATGTATCTGGAGAAAATAAGACAGGTGTCTGGAAACATTTTTTCCTAGCAAGCACAGAAAACATTAACATTCTATTTAGTGAGCATATTATTCCATGTAATCAACAAGATGATTTAAATGTTGGTTCTGAAAAGCAAAAGGCTGGGTAGAAAAATAGATGTGAATTGAGAAGACCAATGTCTTGGCCCTTATTTGTGAAAAGACTTCAATATATTTTGCAACTCCTAGGAAAAATATTGGATTTTTCCCATTCATTCTCCCAAATGATCCCTAGCTAAGTGATAATGAAATAATTTCTTTTCATGCACTTCTAACCGGTGCATTTAACATTATCTATCCCTAAGGGTCCTATTAAAAGTGGCTTTCTGATCGTAGAATTAATTCTTATGGAAGTATATTCAATCATGCCCTTTGTAACATTGCAGTAAAATAAAATTAATGCTCCTGAAGTCAGTGGTGATATTCTACAACCAAGTTCTGTAAATAGAATATCGTTGTACATTAGTACATCTGACATATACCATGCACCCATATACTTGTATGCCTGTATTATATGTGCTTATACATTATGCATCAGACTAGAGAGAAAGCCAAATGAGCAAAAAATGCTATGAAAAAAAGGGCTAAAACTGTGAGTCATGAACGATCATGTTTCAGAGACAAATTTTCAAAGCTCCAGTAGACCGGGAAAGTAGCTTCTAGCTGAAAGCATAATGCCTGCCCAGTGACCATAATTCAGCTCATGATGATTTCTGTCCCAAAGCCCAAAAGGTTCTTAGTAAAATGGCTTAGTTTTGTGGATAAGCAAATAAACCAAATATGGTTAAATGTTACTAAGAAGAAAAGGTTGACAGCGTGTTTTTTTCTTGTCACTATATGGATTTTTTTACTCAGGACTTGTGATGTTCGGTCTGAAAATACATCTGATAGTAAAGATTGGCACCAAAGGTTTTGAGGAAAAATGGCTAAGGAAAACAAGTTTATTTTCAAATTGAATCATCTGACAGGGTCATGCCTCTTTAATAGATCAGTAGTTATAAAGACAGAAGCTGAAAAAAATAAAGCACTTTTTTACAATACATGCTGACTTTGTATCTAGTTCCAAAGATTTTGATATCTCCCTATTCTTACTATACAAATGGTGTAGGACATCATGTAACCTGAGTTGGATAGGCAATGTCTTCTGTTTTTAAGAAGTCTACTTATTTTTTGAGATGACGCAACATGAAACCATTAATTTATGTCTATATTTACAGCAATTTGGAATGGTCTCCAAGACCTTTGTGTAACTCTGTGTACATGTGACACAACAATATTAATCTTTCAAACAGAGCTAGATGACTGCCAACAGACATTTATCTAACCTGTCTTCTAGACTTCATAGAGAAGCATATTCCACAAATTCGATGCCTATGTTTCATCTGCCTTAGAGTCAGAAAATTTTTCTAATATGTGTTGTGTCTTGTCGCTGTGAGCCCAGATGTCGTTGTTACAGCGGACAAATGATACCTACAAGGTTCTTTGCAGTAAGAGCCCTTCACTGACTATAGTAATGCTTTTTATACATTTACAATATATCATGTCACATTTTTATTGGTAGACATAGTTGTTTATCACAATTCTATTGGCTTGAATCAAAACATGGGCAAATTCTAACTGTTATTTCACATCCTCATTCTTCAGTGTTTTCTTTCACTTTCCTCGCTTGTTTCTCAGGGCTGTTTGTTTCTTCATTCCAAGGGTGCAGGCTAAATTCATCATCAAGGCCAAGTTCCTTCACGCTAACTTTTAGGCCTCCGGACCACAACAGTGTCTCTTGCTAAAAAATAATCCCAAAGAACTTTATTGGCTCACAGCAAATTTGCAATGTAACGTGTTTTGCAAAGTCTAGCTTTGTTTCACTGTGAGGTCATCCTAATATTTCATCACTCACTATGTGCTTGATTCCAGCATTTACTAATTGAAATGCCACACGGAGAAATAAGTACCTCCTAGTAAAATACTCTACAAGTGTATTTAACCAATCACTTGCACAAATACAGCAATTTTATCTGGAACATTTTTCCCCTGTTGTTTTATAGGAATATAAAGGGAGACAATGTCAAACACTTAAAAATTCAAGTTTATACGTTATCTGCAATGCAAATTATATAGACTATCTGCACCTCCTTCGCCTACCTCCCACAACAACAAATTAGAATGGTTTGATTTGATTTGTTTTGAAAACTCCATGCTGGCTGGTTCTTGCCACATTATTATTATTATAGCTTATGTAATAACGATGTGTTAAAGTCTCATTCCAACAGCCCGAGCAAGGCTGAACCACCTGAACTACCCTGTGAAGATCCTTCTCTCTTTTTAGAGACGATCAGATGTTTGTCTCTCCTCAATTCTCACTACCACCCATCCCTCATGTGGTACCAAAGATACCAACAAATGACGGGGTGACAATCCAGCTACTCCTGTAAGTACTGCAGAGTGAATTTCAGATGAACTGCTGAGATGCTTATTCCTTAAATATTCCTTAGTGCTTTTTCTCTGTTTCTTCACCCTGTCTTTGTTGAGCCTCATTCTGACTTTTAGTCATATGCCACTTTTTTAATGAGGCCTTTCAGAGAAGGCAAACATCACTGTAGCCTACTGTGTGTCACTTGCTTTTTGCCAGGATTTTCTTTCCCATCTGGTAATGAACTTCTGTTTTCCTTGATGCTTGTTTTTTGTTTTTGTTTGTTTTTTTTGTTTTGTTTTGTTTTATTGTTTCATTTTTCTTGTCTCTTGCTTCAAAAGTATTTATACAGATTTTTCTTTACTTCAATAAGATTAACTTGTTTTGTGTATTTTTCTGTTTTTTTTTTCTGCTCACAATGTTATCAATTTACATTCATTTTTAGTCATCTGTAATACTGTTCATATTATACTCAATTTTTAATACTGTTAGTTTCAAATTTTTTACGGGCTCTTCATTCAGCCATAATCACCTCTCACTATGCTTTGCTTCCTACCTCTCCTTTGCATTAGGGGAGTTTACTTCTCAATATATGATACAGTCTCTAAGAGATCTCCTGCCTGCTTTGAATAGGACTGTCTTCCCCAGACATCCTACCTACCTCTGTGAGTAGCAAGCAAACAAGTTCCTTCTTACCCTTACTCTACAGACCCTTTTCACCCATTTCTTACAGTTATGAATGTTATTTTTCACAGTCATTTTCTCACAAATTACTACTTACCTTTGGATCCTCAGTCAGTTCTTCCTAATTAGTTGGGTAAAGAGCTGAAATAATTCTTCTAGTTGACTTTTCTATCTCCTGGGGTGGGGTGGGGGATGGGGAGGAAAAAAAACACAACCCCCTCCTCCAAATGGTAGATTTTAAAACTTGATGGGCAATTATACTGCCAAAAAAATTTCCTGAAGAAAGCTGAAGTTCTCCATCACCATCAGATATGGTTTTTTTGATGCCTCTGCCATCCTAAAAACTCTTAATTAAGCTGACTAGAATATACCATCTTACAGATGTGTCTAAAGGGCTTTTACTCTCCCATAGGTCTTGCTTTTTATACATGCAGTACAAGTCTGATTCTGTATATTCTTACTTGCATGAATACTTTTCTTTCTCAGTGATATTCAAGTTCCTGTTGTTTTTTTCGTGCAATAATTCTCTCTGCTATCCTTCAAGAGTGGTAGTTGGCTCACAGTGTTTGCCAGAGCCCAGGTAACTGTTGAGATAATAGCGCTCTGTTTGACTTTGTGAGGAGACAGTGGCTGGGGTAGCAGCCTGGGAAAGGAGAAGTCTGAGGTCTTACCTCTGCTGGGAAGAACTTGTGAATATTTTGCATTAAAAAGCGGTTTAAAATAAAAACAAAACCGAAAACCAACAAACCAGGGATAGTTGTCTTCACAGAAATATGAGAGTCTGAGGTTTATACTATGAGTTAACATCCTCTGCCAGATCATCTCAACGGTTCTGGGCTTGTTTTAACTACTCTCTTTTCTTATCCTGAGAAAATCTGAGTCATTCCTGGAATTGCAAGGGAACCTGATGTTCTCAAGTGCTGCCATGAATCCCACCAGGTACCTCAGAACAAATCTGTAGGCTCTAAACAAGAGATACCTGCATTTTTGATTGGAGCTACTCCAGCATCCACATTACATCCAACATTGTCAAAGCTCTTAGTTGCTTGAGATATTATTCAGAGCTTGTGTCAGTGTACGTGAGAGAGAGAAAGGGAGGAAAATGACAGAGATGTTTTACTTTTTTAGTGGTGTCATTACTGATCTCTCAGGCACTTCCACTTGCAGCAGATGCCACATATTCATCTAGAATGAACTATTTCTCTTCATTTCAGACCTAATATCTGCTCTTCCTTGACTGAAGACCTGCTCACTGACTAGACAAGAGTTTTGTTGCCATGTAAGACAGAAGATGAGATAAGCCTGTCCTTTGCTTACGCTACAGGGAAGATTTTTTACCCTGCTTCTTGCAACTTCTATAGTTGCAGCAGATTGGACTCTTCTGTGCTAAAAAGCAAAACCTTTTCCTTTTCCATGCTAAAGAGTATGGAAGTGACACCCATATTATTCACATGTTTTCAACAGTCGCATTATTGTAGATATAACCCAGAAGATTGAAAAACCCAGAATGCTGATTTAAAGATTAAATCAGGAAGCAATTTCAGAGTCCCTCTAAGGTCATGCTTTGAATTTTAATTCCCACAATAGGAAAACAGATCAGACATGAGACCTTTTAGTCCAAAAACCTTATAGCTGGAGAGGAATACAATTTAAAAGAATGAAGGCAAAGAATTTCTGAGTAGTTAAGATGCAGACACAGTAAGAAATGCAGTTAATTTGATAGTATTATGATGCTTCATATGACATTAATAAATCTGGCTGGAAGTTTTTTATTTTTTGGCAGGAACACTAATAGTTGCAAGTAATTCAGGTTTATAGTACAGCAATGTGTTTTAGAGAAATAGGAAAGAGACTGTAAATTGCCATGTATGAATGTTGGTACATGTGGATTAGGAAGCACAAATTGGACAGTTTTGGCCTCAGAGTGAGATGCCAAGCTATCCCTTTAAGCAATTGTTCCTACACTCCTCACTTCAGATCGCTTGCACAGCTGCATAAGATCAGAAAGGCCTTGGAGCTGTCAGTTTTATACAATGCAGCTCATTCACCTTCTGAACTCTTTCAACACGGTCATGCAAAGGAAGGGATTTAGGGACAAAAAATATAATGTGGAGAGTTAACATCAAAGATCACGTTCAAATGGGTGAGAACTGTTGTTTCAACATCGAAAAAAATCAGTCATTTGTTTCAGTGTAGAAGCTGGTGTGAAGGAACACAGCAGGCTGCTCACAATCTTGGTTACAACATTAGTTCTGTGAAAGTAAGGAAGGACCAGGTATTTGCGGGGTAAATAGGAAATAGTTGTTCAAACTCAAATTGCAGGCAATTTAAAAAAAGGAATGGGTGTGACTAGGCCAGATGACTCTTTTAAGATGCCATTGAGTGGAGCAGCCACTCAGTGTTATTTAACCTGCTTCACAGACCAGGAACAGGGTTCTTGCAGTATGCTGTCCCACTCACCATCTGGCTCAATCAGAAAGCAGCAGTACTACCTGCTTGTAGACAGAGAATCATGGAATGATTTGGGTTGGAAGGGACCTTAAAGATCATCCAGTTTCATTCCCCCTGCCATGGGCAGGGACACTTTCCACTAGACAGGTTGCTCAAAGCCCCACCAGCCTGGCCTCGAACACCTCCAGGGACAGGGCATCCACAGCTTCTCTGGGCTCACCACTCTCGCAGTAAAGAATTTCTTCCTGGGATCTGATCTAGATCTACCCTCTTTCATGTTAAATCATTCTCCCTTGTCCTTACACTGTATTCTCTTGTATAAAGTCCCTCTCAAGCTTTCTTGTAAACTCCCTTTAGCTACTGGCACTCTGCTATAAAGTCTCCCTGAAGCTTTCTCTTCTCCAGGCTGAACAGCAGGGTTTCTTGAGGTATGTATACACAGATGGTGACTGACTCAGAAGCAGTGGAGAGTTACCTCCTCCAGCAAACACAGTGAGTATTTGAGCTCTGAGCTGATTCCTAGCATTCAGTCCCTGTTGATGGCACTACCTGCAAGGTCAGACAACAGCTGGGCTGCTTCTCCCTTTCTCCATACCAACTCTCAACTTTCTTGGGCTCCACAGGCTTGCAATCTCCTACTTTTGTGCAGGCACACAGCAAAAGTTCACAGTGCTGAGTGTTACCTGCCCTGTTGGTTGGCAGACAGATGGGATATTCTCCATTTGACCCACCTCCATCCGAACTAAGCACTTCCAAAAGCACGTGGCTATTTTCAGCACCTTACCGGAGTTCCAGTTTAATACATCTTGAACAGGCCTGACTCCTGAGGGTCTATTTTTTTTAAAATGTGAAAGGTAATGACTTCCTCAAAATACTTTTTTCTGAACGTGTTATGCTTGGTAAATAATTTACAACAATTGTTGGAAATATTTACTGTGGGCTCATGAGTTCTTGAGCAAATTTTACCTTCTCAGTGATGGAGGTGTCTTGTCCTTCCCTCTCTCACCATGTTAGTGTTGTTTAGCTGAATTATATTCAGTACAAACAAGAACGACAGCCTTTAGCTATGTGAAAACAAACTGTCATCCAGAGAGAAAGTTCTCATTGCTCTGAGCCAGATTTCAAAACTACTTAGAGAGTGTATTTTCTGATTCACTCAAGTGGCTGCACAGTTATACCCTTGGTAAGATTTAATTTTCATAAACATCTCCAAGAATGGTAATTATTAATTATCAAGACCTTTTCATTAACCATTGACATACTATTCTGCTCCAATGAGAGAAAAATAGGAGTTTATTACACCAGGAATGAGAAAAGAATAGTTGTTTGGCACCTAAATTCCATTTAATTCTATAAATACTATGTGTCATTCATAAGCTATTATTAGAAGCCTTACCTCGAGATTCAGGGCTATATGTTCAGCTCAAGTGATTTACTGTTTCCCTCCCAGTTTTAGTCATGATAGCAACTGTTAATTTTGCCTAAATGAGCAGCATTAAAACAAAACAAATCAGAACAAAATATGACTGTTCTCTCTCTATGAACTATTGTAAATCAGAAACAATCTGCTAAAAGCACTAAGATTGCCATCAACTAAATTAATCTACATGGACATCATCTTCCTGACAATGAGCAATCAAGGTGGAAGCTTGTAACATTCAGCAGCACAGAACATGATATGCATGAGGAAGAGATTCATTTGTCACCTGAACTGAAGAAGCTGAGAGAAGTAAAACAGTCTACTAACAAAAAACCTAGTTCCTTCAAAATTAAAAAATCTTGACTTTCCTCCTTTAAACGAAAAAATTCCCAATACTAAAAAACCCAACAACCAATCAATCAGTTGTGGACAAACTTAAAGGATGTCTTAATTTCTAAGATTTTTTATATACTTTAAAAGATAAAGCCAAGCTGCATTTTAAAAGTACATGCTGTTTCAACATGAAAAGTCAAACTGTTTCCACCAAAAATATGTAGGAATAAAATATGTTTTTTCAAAAATAAAAAAGAAGTACCTTTTTTGTTGTAAGAATTTTCTGCCCAATTTGAATAGAATTTCTATTTATTCTCTGTGAATAAAACTACTTTTTTTCACAAATGTGCTATTCTTGACAACTTCATTCCTGTTCCCCTGCTTCCTATTTCTGTCAAAATTAATGATCATATCCTACATTTTGGTGCCCCCCTGGTTTATGGACTTTTTCTAATGAGTTGATCTGATTTATATCAGGATGATGATCAACAGCTTGGGGCAGAACATCATCTGAAATCCCTTGGGAGTTTGCAAATTGTCATGCAGATGAAGAAGGATGATGTAGGTTGTGTTTACGAGTCCTATGTTATTTTTAGGAACTGCCACTGACAAACCCTCAAAGTCATTATGTCTCTTCCATGTTTATCTTTACACAGAATTGTAAGTAATTATTGCTTTACAAATGTGTGTCTGCTGTACCATCTCATACTGAAACATTGCTTGAACATTTTCAGTACTCATCTCATTATTCTCTCAGCAAGAGCTGGATTTCCCCTGAAGGAAATATCCCCTGGGTTGGTGTGTGTGTGTGGGGGGGGGGGGGGGGGGGGGAGGGAGGGGAACACAACCAATTTTTTGAATGTTATGGACTCATTTAATTAAAAAATATTTACATAAACTAGCCAAATGTTTGGAAGCATTGATAAATTTTGGAGTCTCTAAGAATGGAGAGAAACATTAACTGTCCCAGTGTTACTCTATGTGTTATATTTATTTGAATAATCTTTCCATATTATTAACAATTAAAAAAGCAACCAGCCAACCAACAAACCAAAAGAAAACACCAAATAAAAAAAAAAAAAGAAAAAAAAAACCAAACCCCCCAAAATAAAAAAATAAGAGTCTTGGATTCAGATTGGTCAAGAAGTTCTACCTACATTCACTTCATTTGGTGATTTAAATGTGAATGAGATCCCTGAGTAATCGTGCTGAGCAAGGCTTCTTTATTGAAGTTCAAAAGATTTTGAGCTTTTAAGGGATGAACATTCCAATAAAAATGAAAGGTGAAAAATAAGAGCAACTTGATTTTCAGGAATGAGAAATGCTGAGGTACTTCTCATCTCATAGGGTGGATTAAGGCAAAGACCTCTGAGAATCTGATCCTCACTGTAAATTTCTCTTTCAAAGCTCAGCTGTATCTTCCTGCCATACTTACAACATTAAAAAGTAGTAACAAAATTAAAAATCATTCTCCTAAATAAAAGTCATTTGAAAGTCATTTGACACATGCAGTTTCCATCTCATGGTTAGCAGAGCTGCTAATAGCAATTTCAGCGGATTCTGGAAAACACATCAAAAGTAATTCAAAGCACATTGCCTAATTAGTACTCTCACTAGGGTATCCAAGCAAGACACCTACTGATTGTATCTTGTCTTTGAATCAGATCTCAAATACCTGCTTATATCAGCCAAAAGAAGAAAACAATTTCAGACTAAGAAATGGAAGTTTAATAGTCTCCTTTCAGTGACAAGAAAATACTACAATAACCACACTCAGTTGATGTTCTCTATGTGCATAGAAAGAGGAGATTTGATGCATCCAGTCTGCAATAATTGCAAAAAAAAAAAGTTTTAATGTGCCATCCTGGTACTATTTATTGCCTTTCTATTGAAAATGTGCAGAGGTAAGTTAATAAATATGCGCTGAGGACAGACATCACTATGGTTGGATAGTGTCCAAACTGTGGCTGACCCTCTGGAATTTCTGAGGTAATACCTTATTGTTGTCGTGGGTATTTTTGTTTGCTTGGTTTTGGTTTTGTTTGTTTGTTTTTGTTGTTGGGTTTTTTTAATTGCATGTGTGTTTGTTCCTTTCTTTCATTTTGGGTTTGTTTTTGTTGTGTTTTGTTATTGTCCTGGAAGGTTAGTGTTGTTTTTTTCTAGTTCATTATTATTAGTTTGCCAGGTATAGCTCTTTGAAAACAGATGGTTATAGTATGGACTGATATCCTCCTGGATGATATTTTAATGTGTTTGACAATTCTCAAAATAGACTGGCAGTAATTCAGTTCCAAAAGATTTAGAATACCTTGAAACTCAGTTTAGTCAAGGAGACTTCAAAATACATTAGGACTTCATTAGGACTGTGGAAAGAGTGCAACTTACTACATAAAGGAAACACAAAAGTTAATGAAAGCTCTCACATGCTGGTGAAATATTCAAATCTTTATAGGAACATCAAATTTTGAATATTACTGGCAGGCCAGCTTTGTGCTTCCAGAGTTTAAACAATGACTACAATAAATTTTCATTATTTTGCAGGCTGACAGAGCTCTGCAAATAATTTCTGCTGATTAAGTCTATTTTCTCTGACACTTGTACCAGAAATCCTTTATGTATTCAAGAGGTTCTCAAAATGTTATTTCTACTTTGAAATTGAGATTAAAAATGTCACTCAGCAGCAGCAAAAACAGAAGCTACTACGTCATCTGGATGGTACAGATTATTGTTAATGGAATACAGCACATAAACTTTCACAGTACAATCAGGGCATTATATATGGTGGAAATGAAAAACAACACTACTATTATTCAGTAGCTATTCTTTTAGAAAGACTTGTCTGATTATGAAGGAGAAAATTGCCAAGTAGAAATATCAGTTACAGTGAGTAGATGACTTTTAAAGTTTTATTCCACACATTTTCCCAGATTTATCAGACTCAGAAGTATCCTTTTACACAGAAGAGAAACATTATTGTCTTCACTACTGAAATTATTACTCTTTGCTTCACAGCAAGGGAGCAGGTGTGGTCATCAGTCACTCAACTGGCAACTTGACAACTGAGTAACACAAATGCCACTTTCTAGCCCTTCCATCAAGAAAAAATATTGTTCATGAACTTTTTGTCTGTCTATGTTCTTCCCAATGATAACAGTCATTAGAAAGAAATGAATGTTTCTAAGTTGATGGGACATGATTCTATTGCCACTACAGGGTAACAGATCCAACATATATACAGAAAGCCTGAAACTAAAGCCCTGCAGGACTGTCTTTTCTCACCAAACACAGTGTATGGAAAAAGGGGAGAAATAATGGAGACAGATTAAGAATGACATTGCTCAAAAGGTTTGTTTCAATACTCACCCTAGACCTCACTCCAAAATACGTTTTAAAAGTCACTATCAGACTATTAATACTTTTTCCCATTATATTGACCTTGTGTTAGTTTGTACAACTGCTCACTGATTCTTGAACACAGAGGAAGGATCTTCACTTTCATACATGTGTTTTCAGATGCTGAGGTGCAGCTTTGTTATTCCTCCCTTGCTAACACTGTGCCTGAAGTGCAGAAAGCTCCTTATTGAGACCCCCAAGTATTGACATTCCATGTGCCAGGAAAATGAGCCTCTAGGTCCAAGGAAGTGCTTTCCTTATAGTGATGACTGACCATTTTGCTCCATATTGGGATTCAGTTTACAAGAAATTTCAGTCCTTTGACTCCCTCCCTGTCTAAACACCTAATGTTATTGTGGATGCTCTAAAGAATGTGAGACATGGAGAGGGCTGGCAGCTGTGATGCCAAATGCACAGAAGAGCAGTGCCTTTCTGGGGATGTGATAGGAAACCAAATGAGATAACATAGGGCTTCTAAAATGAAAGCAGAATCTAGGATTTTAACACCTAAGTTGATGCCTAAAAGGAGAGAAAAACTTTCCCGACAAGGATAAAGAGCAGGTCTTTCATGGAAGCTTCCAGGTCCATAATGTACATAGATGTACACCCACCATAGCATCAGTACTCAGTTCAATGCTAATCAATTATCATATCTAATGGATACATACAATCACAAAATGGTTCATTCCCCCATCCTGTCCCCAAGTCTGCCCTTTGAATCTTCTCCAGAGTGTTTTGGGCCTTCTACTTTGCTTTGTCTGCCCCATATCTTGTTATCTCCCTCCAATTTCATGTCCTAAACAGGATGTCCTTACTAGAACCTGTTTTTCCTGAAAAGAACATTAAGCAACATTTCACATACTGTGAGAAAGAGGTTTTCTACCACCGTGTGAGAAATTATGCAACTATGCTAAAATCCAGAAATATAAAGCATATAAGAAATCAAAGGCATCAAAGTCGAACTGGTTTTCTGCATCTGAACTGTACTCATCCTGAACTCTGTCCTTTCATTCCTGTTTCATCCATTTACAGGTATGCATTTAGGCGTATTAACTTCAGTACACCTACAGGTCTGGGGGACCCTAGCACCCCCGATTTTATCACTCAAGATCTTTGAATGCTGTGTTAGTCTGCAATTTATTTTGGAACCTTTAAGTCTCTTTTTCATCCCAGTAAACCCTCACCTTGTGGGCAGCTGTGTTGGGATCCCATAAAACTGGAATCATGAATTTGGTGGCATCAGGATTGGGACCCTCTGAAATCACAGCTGCCCACAGGGCACAGGCCTTGAGTGCATGGTGCTGATAATCAGAGGATCCAGAAAAGAAAGACTATACGCAACATTATACAGCAGGCAAATGAACTCCCAAAATGGAGTCTTCTCTTCATTGCAAATTCATCTGGTTTTATAGTCCAAAGATTGTTTTGGCTAATACAGCCAACAGACAAAAGGAAAAGTGATCACATGCCATTGTCTCAGAGCTACAAGAAAGTCACAAGGTGTTGTTTACATACCTAAGACATTATATCATAGTCTGGACACACTGTATGAATAATTTAATAATGCCACATCACCCCACAGGAGATTGTGGAGAAGATCACTGAGTTCTGCTCAAAGTAGATTAGCTTAACTTTTAAGTCTTCAGTAAAGCTTAGATGCTATTTTTGTCCCACCAGAGGTAAACAGCATTATCTTCTCCTTCGTGGAAGTGTCACAGGGATATTTTTCTACCTTCCTAGTTGAAGAGGAATTATATTCCTCACTCTCGTTGTATCAGTCTTTCTGCTTTCTTTGCTCTTTGACTTTTCTTTTAATAAGCAAACTTTCCACATCTCTTATCTTTTAATTCTTCATTATATTCTGGTTCTACCTGCTTGTGATTGACATCAAAACAAGAAAAGATGACAGAGAATGCCTAAGCAATTATAACAGAATTTTAAAATCTATAGCAGCACTGGTTCCAGTTTCTTTCTAAAAAATAATAAAATAAGGAAATATTATTTTTTCTTTCTGTGTATTTAACCTTAAAAAAATCCAAATTCGTAAAGGAAACAGAATAACAATCCATAAACTACCAGAAACAGCCAGTTTCAAATACTTGACCTACATTTGCATCAAATGGGTTTTCTGTCTGATTATTTGTGCTGCCTGAAACCTACTAACACTTCCTTAAAATCAACATCACTCAGGCTGCAAACAGCATGGATTAACAATATCAATAGAAGACAGAGTGTGAAACACATCTTTATTGGTGTCAGCTAAGTTATTGCATACTGAGAATGAAACTACTCCTGCCTCAGAAAAAGACTGGATCCTCTAGGATCTCAGAAAAAAAACTTTCTGTTGGTATGCAGAAGGTCCAAGAGAGTTGTGTTTCCATAGTAACCACTAATGTCTTCTGTGGGTTTCAAGCCATTCTTTCCTTGCCTCATGACTCTCTCATATTCCTTGCATAGCCCAGGTACCAGGATACAGTTCCCTGGGTTCTAGAGGTAATAGATACGGCATTCAGACAAATTGACATTATTCTTGTCTTGTTCCTAACAAATTTGCAAGCCACTGATTGTCTTGCTGCCTGGCAATCACAGAGCCTGACTCTTTCAGGATGCTTAGAACAGAGGCAATGGACATCAGCAAAAGAAAAGGCCTGCAAAGGCAGCCACAGAAGTTGCATAAGCCACAGAAATGACAGGCATTTTCCCTTCATGGACAGGGAATACGAAAATCAAGCCTTCATACACTAAATAATAAAAATAAAATGAAATCTTTGGCACAGGGGAAAGCTTGGAAAAGAAAATTTCAGATTGCATGTTCAAGAAAGGCAGGATTTGGTCCTTTGGAATATTTTTAATTTATGTACTTGCTTTAAAAAGTACATAGCCTGTAAAGGTGTTAATTCAATATAACACATTCTGTCTCATGAGATTTATTTAAGTGAAAATGTCATGCTGGCTACATTCAAAATAAGTGTTAATTATAACTTCTATTTTTTTAAATTTGTTAGAGCATTATGATTTTATCTCAACTGCAGGTTTCTGTAAAATATGCTGTTAGATTTCTGTGGTCTTGAGTGTCACACACCATTAGGGCCTACGTGCATGCACAGACCTACCTCCTTATTACTTAGCATAGAAAAAAGATGTACTCAGTAAAGCCAAAGGGAGAATCTAACCACAACTTATGAATGCTTTGAATTTCAAATTGAAGAGTATTTGTGTTCTGTCCCAAAAGGAAGGGAGCAATTATGATCATGAACAAAACCTGCAGAGGTCTGGTGAGTCTTCTTGACTCACCAGAAACCCAAAAGAAGCAAGATTTCTTTTCCTCTGAATAATTTATACTGTTTAAATAGAAGATGCAAGGAACCGATGAAGATTGACAGCTGATAGTTCAGACTTTGGGCATTCAGTGAGAAATCTCACCATTCAGGAATAGTCACCTTTCACTCTCCACATAGTTATTGGAAAGAATATGGCAATTCATCCAGCCTAGAATGTAAGGTTGGGTGTGCCTATTTTAAGCTTAAAATACATCAAAAGGTTTTTGTTACCTTGCTGTGGGTGGCATGGATTTTCAATAAATCATAGGAGAGAAAGGAATTTGCAAATTAGTCATGCATTCTACATTGCTTTAATTTTATCTCATATATCTAGGATGCAAAAGTAAACTGTCATGGTCAGTGGAAAAGACAATGAACACAAGTTTTCTTCTTGTACTTTAAGAGACTTTATGTTTGGCATTGCAAACCAACTGCAAAAGCAGAAAGATATCCACTTCGCTTATTATTTGCTTGCTCTTATTAGATCCATCAAAGAGAGGATAGTGATTTTTTAACAACAAGAAGAAAAACTTTTATCTGTGATTTTGGAAGAATATTTTGGGGGAAATGGAGAAAAAATAAATGCAATAAACCAAACACTGAAAGACACAAGACACTCACAAATCCATCACCTCCATCATCAGGAGACCATGAAGCCTCCTACTTTTTGTGCTACCTATGTCTGATCAAGGTTCCACTTTCCTGGAATAGAAAATGTAGACTAGGTTTTTGGTCTGGTTTTTTTTCAATACAAAATGAGCTCAAGCGGGTAAATAACTTCTGTCCACAGATCAAGGGTGAGACTATTGAGGAAACTAAGACCCATCCCCACAGCTACATGTTACCATATTATAGCCAGTAACTTCCAAGAGTTCTACACAAACTATTTCTACTCTCTGCATGCCATAAAGCACAGATTGTTTTTACAACCCCTATAATAAATCTGAGACCCAAGTCCTACTACTCTGTCAGAGGAAAAGAACAGGGTAATATTGGGTCTCTGAGATGCTTGTCAGCTGTAAATGGCAGAGAATTTCAGAAAGTGATTCATAGCCTGAGCATGGAGGAAACCAAAGAACCCTAAGGTACTTGTGGTTTTGGATACAGGAAAGTTTTTTCTAACCTCAGCCTGAGAGTACTGTTTAAACAGGAACATGTGAGTAAGACACCACCATCAGGACACTGGAAAGCTTCTGGCTGTCACTGGTGCACCAAACTACTTTGCCTGGAGGACCTTTTCTGGTGGTAACTAGTCTCTGACATTTCAGAAGAAAACAAATTTTCTCCGTCTCCAAAAGTGAAGTTGCACAACAAGCAAGACAATAATATTTCTTTCCACTGCCTTTAGGCAACAGTAGACCTGGGAAGTATTCAGTGAACTAATTAAATACTACTATGAAAGTGAGCATACCAAACTCACCAAGTTTTGTCTCTTGTCTCCTATTTATGAAGCCAAACAAATTATCCTATCCTGATATTGCATGGTTCAATTTCAAGTTCCTACCTCATCCTTTTCCTATCATACAATCTGCCCTTGAACAAATCACACTCCAAGTTTCCATGATTTAATATCTTCTACCAAAATAATTCAAGTTTTTAATCTCCATGACCATTTGGGACCTTCTTACAGAACTTCCTTTGCTGTTAGAGTCCTTCTAATTTTCAGTTTAGAAAGTTTTATTCCCAGAACATGGTTCTTCAACTTTGTATTGCTTCCTGTTATTAACCCTCAAATGTAAGCATCTCTCTCTCAGTCCTCATTTTTCCAGGTTTCCCAAAATGAACTCTCTTAATCCATTTTAAAAGAAATTACTTATTTCCCTAACTGTTCATCCTTGTTCAATTTGTTAATGTCTTTTTTATTATAGGCGAGAAAAATCACAGCTTTAAAAGTGACAGATAAGCTTTAGGCAACCTTAACTTATGGAATTAATTGAACCATGGATGAGAGGTAAGACACATGAGACCAGAATAAATGAAAGAGTTGATGGATACACACAGATTTAAACTTCAGGATATTATGGTTTGTGCTATCTTTAACCCCCTAGAAAAGAATTATTTCACCAAGACTTGCCTGAAGATTTTCTGCTAGGAAACACATTCTAGAGAGACAGAAATATTGATGGATTTTAACAGTAAATTTTAGTGACATCTCATGGGGTTATATGGTTGTGCCAGGTGTCAGCCAGCCTTCAGACATCGTCTCCCTTGGCCTTTGTGGATTATGATGTAGGAGCTGAAGCTGCTGACATTTATCACTTTTGGTTACTTTTGCTGTTAAGCTGCTCCTTCTTTGCTTGCCACTTGAAAAGAAGAGGGAATCAGCTATTGTTGTAGGAGCTGTCCATATGTATCTTTAGATTTTGTGCTTTTGAACACACCCTACAATTTCCAGCCTACCATTTGCTGTTTTGAGATAGTCTAGATGCAAAGAATGTTAAAAGCTGATGCTTTGACTCCTTGTTGCAACAGATTTCAAGGATAGCTGCTGTCAGCTAGCCAGGGAAATGATTACAATTTCATAATAATTAGATGGAAGAAAAGTTCGTTGTTACAAATGCAAATTATCCATTTCAATAGGAACATACGTAGGAAGAGCATCAGGTCTCCTGCTAACTCCATACATAAAAAAACCAGAAGTTTATTTGCCACAGAAATCCATCACTGATATCCAAAGTGCTGCACAATATAGTATACCTGTTGAATCTGTGCTTAGTGAGGTAATACATTCAGGAGCATATGTCCAGTGCATCTTAGGGCTTTGACAGGACAGAAAAGTGTTCTCTTTTGGTATGTGTTTAGAAATAGTCTTCTCCATTTTGTTTCCCTATAAAATTCCCTCAAAAATTCTATTAGACAGTTTCTAGTAACACTAAGCAAGTACTAAAAGAAGGTCTGTCAAACATTTGTGTTTCACCAGAATAAGTTTCTGCTCCCTATCCCATTCACAGATCAGTGCTGGGAAAAATACAGAGAAGAGAGTTCAGAAGTGAACAAGTTTTCCATTTAGGTCAAAGCAACGAAAAGAAATCCCTAAGACAATGCTATTACTTCCTGCTTGCAGGACCTCATGCTTGCCTCCTGGCCGCTAATAGCCATGTTGACCACAAGGATGGTGCATGGGGATGAGTAAGGAATTTTAAAGAAAATGCCCAACCCCCTACATTTGCTTTTGTGTTGCTGAGGACAGGGCAGCTGACTAAAGTACTTCTAAAAGTTTCCAACTCACACCCCAATCTCCCTTTCTTTTTTAAGAAAAGATTGGTGCTTATGGCAACAATATGATGTACCTTTTCTGCACAGGAAGATAGTCTGACCCATCTTTGCTCAAGGAAGTGAAAGTTTCTCCTAAAGAAACCTATTGTAGTAGCAACAGCCTTGCACAGTTGTTTCACACATTTTTGACCAAATTGTTTCCTCTCTCCTAGGTTATTATTCTGTTCCACTCGTGCAGAATAGAGAGTGCTTCTCTACCCTTTAATGAAGAAAAGGCCATGGAGTGGGTAGCACTTCCCTCTGGAAATCTGAAGGCTGACAGCAAAGAAAGCCAGTTTCCTATTGTTTCTGAAAATGCCACAAACCCAGAGGGTTACCATTCACATTGGGAGAAGGAGAATGAATAACTGAAATAAAATAAAAAAGAAGGGAGATTTCTCCAACACAAACTGCAGGGGAATGTTCTGTGTATTAAAAATTAGTTGAAATAAGAATGAATGTCCATTTACCACCAACAATAGCACTAACAATAGGTAGCATTCCTGGAGCATCCTTCACAAATTCATTGCAATTTACTAAGCAGAACTATTATACGGGCAAGAATTACGCGCTGCAGAAAAGTGTATCTGAGATTTGTTATATTTTCTATCTAGGGAAAGCTTTTTTTAAATGAAAAAATCTGAATGTTGCAGGTGGTAGTTGTGGGCTGCTTCCTGTTGTCAAGAAATAAATTTCTATTATGAAAGCTCCCAAGGAATTTTTTTATATTAAGAAAGAAACATGCCATTTAATGATAGGCTAAAAGCTGCTACTCCAAATAGCTCAGTGGATTTGCCTGAATAAAAATAAAGTTAAAGAAAAAAACCAGAAACACCAAAAAACCGAACCAACCATGGGCCATACTTGGTCCCATATTTACACCCTCACTTTATCATATGCTTCCTGTGTGCTTCATTGAAAAAGTGGTTTTGGTTTACTTAGTCATTGATCTTACTTTAACTGCTTCTTAGCATTATGGCGGATTTCTGCCCAGTAGCTACTCTAAAACACAACAAATCATCCAGCAGCTTGTTACTTGTGTGCGTTTAGACAGGTCATGCTCAATCTGGGATGCAATGGAGGAGTAACCAGGGATAAATGTGTAATGAAAAGCAGTCCAGCACTAGTGGCTTGGGAGAGAAGGAGAAAGACAGAGAGCAGATTCCTATCACAGTGGGCCAAAAGCAAAATACGTGGTGTTTTATAATGTTTTGGCTACTCCATTTCATCGGAATGTAGATAATTTTCTTAGATAGCAAAGACATAAAGTATTTTATATTAGTTCAATGTCTGGACCTAAATGGCCCCATTCCTCAGTCATGTGGCTAACGAAGTTAATTACTACTTTCCATTTGAACCCAGTTGATGGTGGCAGCAATGATTTGAGCTCAAGAGCTGACATCAAGCCTCTCCCACTCAGGCTCCTTGACAGATGCAATCTTTAAAAGAATGGCATGTTTTGTAAATAATATGAAAGGCATTGTAAATTGTCTGTCCTTTTCACAATTTATATCTCTGTGATCGATGGTAAATGGTCAAACACAACAGTACTCAGATTACTATGGATAAATTGCTAAATAAGTGTCTCCACAAGTCTAATGGAAAGACTATTGAAAGTAAAAAGAGTCCATTCAGGCTAGTAGTTATTTGGATTAAGCATTTCTGTTTTACACTGATTCTCAAAAATGCCTTTACAAAAAAAAAGGCCTTGAAAAATTTGAGCAGTTTCTCACATAGGGAGAAACCATTTGGGAAACATGTTATGTTAATCCATTTTTGAACAAGTTAAGAGATTAATTTTGTCATTGGGATTCAGGTGTAATTTAGATTATGATGCAAAATTTTATTTGCAGCTTCTACAGCGGATGCAGCTTTGGATGACCACCTGTGACAAGCTGTGCCTTTTGTATGATCTTACATGGTCACAGGTAGGAGACAGGCTCCAAAGAGCACAGGGAAAGAGTGAAGTTCTGACCTTGGCATTTCTTGGTAGTTAACTCTTGGTGCTTCTATTGTGTTGGCAGTGTCATGGGCAATCATAACTGCAGTGATCAGTGAGATCCCTGTGCGTATCAACAGGCAGCATGGATAGCTGGCCCTTCTCTGTAGGGATGGATGTGGATTCAGATCTTTTCAGTAGCAGGAAGTAGCTTCAGATTTTAAGAAGAAAAACATTCTAAGAAAAAGACTGCAATTGCAAAGAGCACATAGTAACACCACCTCCTAATGTGTCCCTTTCTCGTTCATCCTGGGAGAGAAACACTGAAGACCTTCAACTGTTTTCAGAGAAAGAACTGCTTTCTGAAGTATGAAGAAAAAAGGAATTAGATGCAAGACTTGTGATGTCTGCCTATGCCTGAGGAATATTTGTCTGTTGTTTCTGTTACATTTTGCAGTGAATACTGCCCTCGTCTCACCCTCTTGTTTCCTACCAGTTTGTTGCTATTGCCTGAATCACAGCCAGCAAATACTTGTAAGAATAAGTTTCAACCTCAGAGAAAAATGTGTGGTGGAATTTCTTGATGTTTCTAAAGGACTTTGAAGCCCCCAAAATGAAAGTTTCAGTGAAGCACAACATTGCCTTCTCCTAGGGGCAAGGTAAAAATTGGGGTCATCTGCATCTGGGAAAGAATTCCGCAGCGTTGAAATAGAGAAGAAATACCAGCACTGAATAAAAGGTATGTACTCAGCTCTGCAAAGCTGTCATTCAGCTCCTATGGTTCCTGATTTTTATTAAGTGGAACAAGTTCACATGATGAAAGTCATTCCTCATTCAGCACCTTTCTGTGTTCTCATTTATGTCCCGGGTTTTACATTTGGCATTGCAATAGCTCCTTGTTGAAACAGAGAACTGCTTCTTCCCAAGGGATGCTTGGAAACCAGTTGTGCATCCTGCGTAATTTACATCAGTTGCACTATAAATTGAGACTTTGAGCTCTTAGCTATAACAGGAAGATCTTAGATCTCTTTCAAAGGTGTGATCTGCATCCTCTGCAGCTATTCATCCTCATGCTTTAGCACTTTCACAGAAAAGTGGCCTAATGGAATGACCCTAGAAACATATTCCATCATATCTGTATATATTAAATATGACTTGGAATCCCTCACATGCCAATAAGTGCTTCTGAAGCTTCTGGAAGTGTTCAGGCTGTCTGGAGGAAATCTGTTGGTCTGCTTCTACTGGTTTTATATGAGGAATATGAGCCCTGTGCAAACAGGAGCTCACCAGCTCATTGCTAGTGCTGGACTTGCCTGTCTTCCATCTCTGTGGTGCTGCTCAAACAGCACTAGTTAGTTACATTTTTTTAGTGATCTCACACTCAGAAAAGAAAAAAAAATCTTGCTTATGGGAGTTCTTATGAGTTGTTCTGGAAAACATCAATGCAGTGATTTCTTTGTGGTTTAGACTCAAGTTCCATTTGCTGTATAATTGATGTAATTTTCCTTTAGGACACTATTGTTAACTTTATGATTCACTTTTACAGTCTGGGCTGCAATAGAAAATTCAATGATATATGCATTATAAAATGCTTTAAACACTGAGAGAAAGGAATACATTATCTTTCTTAAACCATCTCTTCCTAAACTTCAAGATGCCTATTTCTCATTTACAGAAAAAAGTCCTTTTATATTACTCTCCCTCTGGCAACAAGTCATTAATTGTGTATGAACTATGTTTGTATCACTTTTAGTACAAATAAATATAAATACTCAAGTTTTCCTCCTTTCCTGGGCTTTGAGTTGGAGACATTCATGTTGTGATTGGTCCAATTTTCTTATTATAAAGATAGTCAGAACCCATAAGTTATCTGCTTTTTAATCTTAAAAAGCTCATCAGCACACACAATCACTAAAATACAGTACAGTGCAATATGCCCAGCACATTTCTAATTGATAAAATGTCAAAGCTTTAGTTTGCAAAAACCAATGAGCACCATATTTTTTCATCTCGTTTTCTGTAGAACTGTGCTGAAAAATAACAGTTCCCTTCTCTGTGGGCAAATAAAGTTATATTTTTCTTGCTCAGACTTCCAGTGCCAGTCACATCCAGAAGTGAATAGATGTATAAAAATGAATTGGCTCTGTTACAAAGCTCAGGCAGTGTTACTCCTTGTTAGAAAAGAGAGGGAAAACATATTTATTGATATAAATATTACCTATCTGTTGCAGTAGCTTTCTAGCTGTTGCAACTTCAGAAGTTCTCAGAATGCAGGGGTGGGTCTTTATGCAATAGTGAACTGGACTATTTACCATGTGTATTTTTTACTTTGATATAAGAAGGTGGAGTATTCAGAGAGGGTGCTTGTCAGTTTACTGAAACTTAACAAAATTGCAAGGACTCTGATAAATCCTACCACATTTTCACCTTGTTCATTTTATAGCTAAGATGAAATGCCTGACCTGCTAATGGTTGCTGTCACCACAAAGCCACCGCAGTGGGCTCTAGAAGGAAAATACTCTGTTAATTCAAACTCTATAGTCAAGATATAGACTTAAAAGAAAGTTGATTTCCCCTAGTAATAGTCAGGTCATTTTTCTAGAAAATGCACTATTTACACATGGTCTATTGCCAAGCTATTGCACTGATACTTTAGGAGATGTCCAAGAGATGCAAAAAAAGATCTTCTATTAAAATTTCATGTGCTTTGTTCAGTGGAGATGAGGAAAGAAGAGCAAAGCTGCAGGCAACTGTAATGTCCAAGACTGGAAGAGAAAATCAAGAGCAGAGACTCCTTTCTCTGGATCCTGACACACCTTGTTCTCCAAGTAAATGTGGAATCAGATATAGGGAGAAGGTTTCTTAAAAAACATAAGGATAGTTTAACATTTTTATTATAAATAAGAGTACATTTAAGAATGAAATGATTGCATTTAAGAAATTTCCCAAGTATGTCTGCATGTCTCAATTTTCTCCCTATTTTTTGCCTTAGGCAGCTTCACTGAAGACCATGCTAGCATTTTGGAGAAAAACATACAAGAGACCATGGAGAAAGGTTATGAGCAAAGGATTAAGTAGGATGACCATGAAGGTTGATACTCTAGGGAAAACTGCCAGAAAGTTTACATGTGTTCTATGGTCACTAGTAACAGTGACAGCTTGGAATCACATCACATCCAGAGAACTGGCTCCATTCACAACAATGTACTGTGCACAGAGTGGTGCTTGGCCAGACTGTGACAAGCACATTGAGACATTTTCTGGTGCAGGATCAAAGACACTGGTAGTTGGAAAAAATAATTGGAGACTGTAGTCAGTTGATTAAATATTAGATATATAAGGGGATTAGTTGTAGAGTGAATAATTTGTTGTTCTGGTATAATAATTTTAATTCCAGTGAACATGTTTTAACAATTTTGGAATGAAACATTGTTTTACTCATGGAACTCAATAATTTTGGAATAAGGTAGTTGAATACACGTCTATGAATTTAGGTGGCTGATTCTTACTTTTGCTATTCTTTTCATACTCAATAAGTACTTACTGCTTAGCATCTCTTCTGATGACTGGAAAAAAAAAAGGAAAAACTATTGCATCTGTCTATGTAAGCAGATAAAAATTTCCATTAAACTTTTTAAGGGAAAAAAAAGCATTAAGCCTTTATCTATTAATAGTTTCTATTCTTAAGTACTGTCCAAGTTACATATGTTCTTTAACTGTACTTTCCAACATAATTGTGCTTACAGTCAAATAAGACTAATTATTTTCTATAGGAAGAATCCTTATTGATAATATAAAATGTAATCACATAATCCTGAATTGCAAATGCAGTTTCTTAAAGAAATTTGTTCACAATCAGGTTTTGTGTCTTGTTGATGTAGTTAACATTTTAGAAGTGTTTCATAAAGTGAGATTTGCATACATTAATACTGAGTGCATCACCACAGCTTTTTTCTAGTTTGATAATTTTTAGCAAAGTACTTGGGAATCTTTACAAAACATGGCAAAATAAAAGACAAATGACTTGGTGGGGAATATAATGACTTCTGGCTAGTAGGTTGCATTATGAAATAATAGTGAATTAACTTTAGAAAATGTATTAAATCTTGAAAAGTCCCAAATAACAGAGCTTACCTATTTTTATTTCCATTAAGTACTTCCCCTTTTAGCCATTTTCCTCACTGTTATATTTACTGCCTTTCTATTCTTGGACCAATGGAAAGTCAATTGCATTGCATTAATTTCAGAAAAACATTTAAACATGCAAATTAAATCTGGAACTGTGTGAAAAGGAAGTTCAGGTCTCTTTCATATTCAAACAATAACAACTAAACATTAATCATCCCTCTGTATTTTTATTACCAAACTCAATTACACGATACTGAATTAAATAGGCATGAAAAGAAATTTAGATAGATTTCAATGAACATACTCTGTAACAGTAAGATGTTATCATTGTTATTTAAAATCAGTAGTATATTATGGTAGCTGTTGTTGTGCAATTATATCCAATTTACCAAAAGTTTCCCTTTTCATACAATAGAAAAATTGTGTCGGAGCAATGTCATGACAGCTGGCACATTGACCAGTCTTTTTTGAAAGCTGCTATTGAAAATGTATGAGACTTAATATGTTACTTTGTTTTTGTTTTTTTTTCTTATACTAGCAGGTTGGGAAGTGGATGGGTAGCTCTACTGTTACATTTTCCATTAATAAGAAAATAAATTTTAAGAGTTTATGATTCCTGGTGATTTAGTTCAAGAGCTCACAAAAACTGCATTATGACTAAATTCCAATGACAAACAAAACAGACAGAAAAAAGACTAATGGTGTGCACACCATCCTCTTAGAGCCTGATCCCAAGGCCAGTGAAGATAATGGGAGGATTTTGCTAATTTTCATAGACAATAGATTGTCAGATCCTCAGAGTATCTCATATTATCAGGTCTTCTTTTATATCCAAATAAATTCTCTTAATTTAAAAGTAAAGGAGATTACTTTCATGTCACTGTAAATGAAATTATATGATACTTCTAAAAACAGAATTAAGCAGAGTATGAACCTTTAATTAAAACTTTAGTGCAAGAAAAACCTACAGTTAGGTAAGGAGAAAATTTACCACAAACTTTTCTCATCAGAATTCTTAGAATGAGCTTCTCTTCCCATATCCAATAAATCAGAGTTATTTAACAACACATCATGGACTAAGATGTCCATACCTTGTGTCCTCTATGAACAACCCAGAAAGAGGAATATTGCTGTCTCTGCTGAAACCTGTAAGTCCATGTGAAATGTATGTTTCATGGCTCATTTCAGGGTCCATTTGAAGTTTTCCTGGTTGGTGGAATATGTATAAGGTTTTTTCTTTCCCTCATGAAAAGTCTCTTGGGTCTAATATTGATGTAGGACTTCTCTCAGTTAAAGAACTTAGCAAGGGTTTGCTTTCAGCTTGATGACCTATTTTCATAAAAGCCACAAGAATTTCTTTAAGATTTCTATGTCTCTATTAGATTTATTCAAGTTGGCTAAGTGGTTCAAATGTTATTTGGGGATAACGAATGGACATTCACATATACAGAGACTGAGAAATTCCTAGTCTAATTTTTAGACAAAAAACTCCACACAAACCAAAAACAGAATAAAAGTGATCCCTAAAGTGCTTAAAATTTAATAGACAAGAGAAATTACATCATCAGTAAACCCTTTCTTAGCTCTGAAGTTATGAGGACTGTTTTTGTGGGGTTTTTTTAAAGATTTTTTAAATCAAATGGTGTCACCATATTCCATACATGATGGCTTGCAGTGTGTCACTCTTTGCTGCTTGCGTTAGCTTTAGCATTAAGAAACTGCAAGCAAAGCTTTTTATGTTCTGCTTTGTGTGCACAGTCATGTGGGTTAAACTGATCTCACATTTTCCAACAAATTCCAACAGGTGGCAGGTATCTCAAGTGCAGTGCCCAACCGTGGTTCACATAACCCAACTGTATCTCCATTTCAATATGTGGCATCAGCTTTGGAAGAGACATTTTTTTTTTAGCTTCGTTAGTAATCTTTGCTCTTCATAAGTGAGCTAGAATAGATCCTACTGCAGGACAAGGATATCCTCTACTTTTAGAACTTTTCTGAACTTTTGGCAGTTCATGCATACCCTGGTCATCCCAGCCTACCCATCATCCAGAGGAAAACTGCAGAATATCCATTTCAGTGATTTTAATCTATCATATTTAACTGCTCCAAAGACATAAAAAAGAAGTTCAGTAGCAGAGGAAAAACTGAATTAGAACATGTAATTCAGTCTTTTGCTTCTTTGTTTCATATCTGGGAATGATGACTTTTGATTTCTGAGTCCAAGTTTTATTTCTCCTGTATTCATCTCATTGCTGTGTTCTACATCCTTGGCTTACTTGGGGTCTTCTAAACCTGACAAATTTCTAGATCATATCAGTTTAAAGTCTTGATTTCACACTCCAGGAAGAAAGCATATACAGCCTTTCACCAAACCATTCTGAATGAAAACCAGTTTTATTTATCGGATTTGTTAGTGTGTAGCCATTACAACAAGCCAGAGCAAAGGCACTTAGTAAAATGCTTTGCTCGGCTGGCATATACTTTCTATATTATTTAGGTAGTAAAGGGGAGGAAAAATGCCCACACAGACTAAAGAGGAACCAACTTCTGCTACTGAAAATAAGCCAACATTAATGCCATGTTGTGTTCCTAATAAGCAAAGAATTCTAAGTCCTACAGTATAGATACAAAATTCATCTGTATAGCAAGATTTGGCATAATATAAACCAGGTGTAGACCTTAGGAGTATTTCAGAGGAAAATAGGGTGACACTTTATTGTGCTTACATAATTTTGGCCAAGCTGGGTACTTTTGCGTTTTGTCTTCTGCATCTCTATCTTGAGAAGTGGCCTTGGCAACAGAGTGGCACCAAAAATGCCCTGATTTGTTTGTCACCATATCTAGACACAGGTGGCAGGGAAGGCAGCAGCTGCTGAAGATATAGCAGAAAAAGTCACACCAGTGTGACTCTGACCTGGAGTCCTCAAACCACAGAGCTAGCAAGTACAAAGTATGATGTCTGCAGTGATGGGGCACTCCAGGAGAATGAGGTGACAGTTTGCCTAAACCGTTTCTAATTAGGAAAAGTCTTTCTAACTTAATAAGAAGCTAAATGGCAAAATGAGTACGATATGACTCCCACCTAGTTGGCACAAGTTTCCAATAACCAGTCATAGTATCTGACCACTCTCAGAAATCTAAACTCACTGGAGAGGTATCAGCACTTACTCTGCAGCAAACAACTAAAATGTGTTAGATGTGCCATAAGCATGTTAATTTCTTCCATTGGCTTTGCAGTGGTCCCTGTATGACTAGCTCAGATGGACCTGCATCTCAAACACTTGCAATCAGACAAAATGATTCTGACATCAAACGTCTCACTGTGAGAATCTATAACAATCACAGATGATACTTTCTGTAATTGCAAACCCCCCTGGAGATGCCTGGGTAGTATCTTAGGTGCACATCAAAAGGAGGAACAAAGTCACAACTGGAGAGAGGTCTTGTACTAATAGCCCACATTAATGCCCTATGATTATCGTTTGTCAAGACAAGCTCATTGCTGAAGCAATCTGTCAGCTGAACTGCCACATTGTCATGTAAAACTCAGGACATAATAAAGTAAAGCAAACATAACTCACATTAGACTGCATTACAGAAAGAGTATTCTCATTTTCATGTCTGGAAACAAAAACCCCCAAAATGACAACAAAAACCTAGACCAGGGCCTGCCTGCCTGCCTGCCTGCCTGCCTGCCTCCCTCCCTCCCAATGCAGTGAACTCCTTTTTGAAATGTCTGAAGGTCAAACCGTACCTTTGGTTTATGCAATGCTACTGTTTTCCTTTCTTTGATTCTTCTATGCTTTGTTCTACATGAAATATTTTCTGACATAGAGGGTGTCCCTGACACATTATATTTGCTATAAATCAACCTCATGTGGTTGCTTGGCTGTCACCTTACATAAAGGGTTGTCTTCATATGTGTAGGCAACCTGAGGCACTTGGAGTGGAGGGAGCTATGGAATTGGAAATATTCTGCAAGTTTCCTGATTTATGAGAAAGAAAAAAGAAATTATTTCACCTAGAAATAGTGGTATTAAATAAACTAAAATAGATTGATCTAGAGTTTATCTTTAGGAAGAACCACGAGGAGAGAGAAGTCTGTAAATAATTTTGAAAGCTCTACAAGAGGTAAAATTTTTACCATAGATATAGAAATAATGTGTTTTTGAGTCATTCAAGCAATTCAATATATAATGTACTCAAAGAAATGAATGAAACCTGATCACTGCGCATAAGAACCTCAGAGTGAAGAGATTTCTGATGCTACACAACTCTGGCAATCAAAAATGGCAAGAGGAAATCCTAAGACTGGAAACCAATGTGAGATGAAACGAGGCAAGAAATCAGGGATATTGAGGGATTTTGTGTATATTTAGTTAAGATGGTTTTGTAATTAACTTTTGGAAATATTTATTCAGGAAAAGGGGGGGCTGTCTATCATTATGGATTTCTTTAAACCAGGGTTTATATATGCCTACAAGAAACAAGAATTTGTAACACAGCTTGACACAAATTAGAGGAATTCTTGTGTTTGTATTATACAGAAAGTTAGACTAAAATTTATTAGTAATAATGGGCACCATAAAAAACAACCCCTTATAACTTTTAACTTGCTTATGAATGAGATGATACGCACAGAATTGCACACACAGAATTAAACGAGGTTGGAAAAGACCACAGAGATCATCAAATCCAATGTATTACCTAAATTATCAACCTACCCAACATCAACCCATCATCTAAATCGTGTAACTAAGTTCACCATCCAACCTTTCCTTAAACACATCCAGGGACAGTGACTCCACAACCTCCCTGGGAAGCCCATTTCAATGGGAAATCACTCTCTCTGTGAAAAAGTTTTTCCTAATATGCAGCCTAACCCTCCCCTGATGCAGGCTGTGTCCACTCGGCACTGGGAGCCTGAGAGAAGACATCGACCCCTGCCTGTCTACAACCTTCCTTAAGGTAGTTGTAGAGAGCAATAAGGTCTACAACTTGATTAACTGCAACATTGGATCCCCCTGCTCTGGATAGGCCTGGAAGGCATGCCTACTAGTGTTTGATGAGGTTATTTCCAGTGGGGTGTTCCTATAAATATATCATCTCATCAGGTTTCAAAAGTTAAATATGTATTAAACTGGAAAGAATGTTTTTTCTTGGATTATTCAAAGACTACTAATAACTCATGATCAAGTTAAGGCATTGTTGAAAAGCAAATGGGAGTTTCCATCCATCCTTACTCTTGACCATACCCTGTTTCCCAAAGTCCCAGGATCAGTTCTTTCACTTCTGTCTTCTGCATCTGGGAAACTCAAATCCTTATCAGGCTTGCTACAACTGTCTTGTAATGCTGGAGGACTTTACATCATCCATTATTTTGATGAAGAGTTACCACTGGGATGTGAATGACTCTCCGATAAGCCACTTCCTCATTGATTCTCCCATGGGTATTTTGAAAGGAAGTGCTATATATTAAAAGGGGCAAGGCAGTCACTCCAAAATTTTCCTCCTGTATGTGGTCAGTCTCTAACAGCAGTGTTAAGGATGTTTCCTACTGTTATTTCAGTGTTGAAAATACACACCTGGGTTCTGAGAGTCCATTTGAAGCCTTTCATCAATGTAACAGATAACCATGGCTACAAACTTACCAAAAGACAAAAAACAGTAGGCATTGTGTAGAATCTCTTAATGCAAGCAGGTCTGAGAGTAAGCTTTTTAAATTCCTTAAAATAAATAGTTGATCCTTTCTGCTGTGATGCCACCACAGCAACCTCTGCTTTGTGACTGTCCAGATTAAGATCACAATAATATATCGATTATGTGAAATGCTGAAGAAATTTTGGTAGTTCAGATGGATTCTATCCAGCTGGACTAATGTTGGCCAAAGTTATTCAGTGGAACAGACTACACCAGTCCCAAGAAATTTCGTCCTGAGACAAACTAAAGATCCAAGAAGATTCAGTTCCAAGATTCTTTTTGTTCTGACACTCATTTCTAATTATTTGTCTATTTTCTGACAATTATCATCACCCTGTTAAGCTTTTCTTGATTTCAATACTGAAAATTAAACTGAACAGGATTGATATCACTGTATCGCAGACCAGGTTGAGTTAACTGCAAATTTTACACTGGGGTTTGAAACTGACAACAGGAAAATTAAGCAATTGAGAGATCATCCACTTTCTGAAGCAGAATTGACATTAACCTCACTCATGCTGATTTGGATTTCTTGACCTGTTTCTGGGACGGTTTGCTTGGTCTTAATCAGCAAATAATTTTTTAAAAAATCAGGGAAAAATGTTAAACTTTGGAAAAACCTTCCTGGAAAGGGAAGGATTTTTCCAGATTTAAATATGGTCTAAAAATTACTCCCTTAAAACTACTCGCAGACCTTTTCCCCCAAAAAACCTCCTCTCCCCAGTTTTTCTCTCATCATGCTGCTAAATTCTTTTCTCTGATCTGAGCATCGGACTCTACCTGACATTCAAGTGAGATGCATGCCCACATCAGAAGGCAGGCTTTGGCTCTTTGAATGCAGATTTGCCTTTGTTTTAGTTACAGAAAACAGAGTGCAGGGAAAACAAAATAGTTCAAAAGAATGGTTTACGGACTACTTGCATCTATTTTCTGCTAACTAGCAAGTTTTTTTTGGCACAGGTAAAGCTTACATAAACCAAAATTTACTTACATAAAATAAATCACACAAACATGTTTTCCTGGGGACAAGTTTTTATTTTTATTTTATGGAAACCGTCTTAATTTTGTTCTTTTAAACATTTACCAACTCTGTTATTAACTCCAACTTTTATGTTCAGTGTGTTACACAAAATTTCCTGAAAGGTATTTGTTTAAATTGAGAGATTAACGTGGATTTTATGGAAATTATATTTTATCAAGCGTAAAACTAGACTTTTAAATGAACCAGGTTATTTTTAAGGTGTGTTACTGGTAGATTCACAAATGCATCTGGGAGGCTACTCTTAGCATTGCTTTTTCACTTAAAATTCCAGTTTTGTTGTTATAATCTAATTTTTGGATTTACATCCAAGTAACGATATACAAATCCGTTTTCACCGCAACAATCTCTCACTAAGCTCACTGGAAATAGTGATTTAATAGAAGCATAGTTTGAACACTTATTTCTGCATTTCTTTTTGAAATATGTGGACCCATTTTCATCCAATTTACTTGAAGGAGTTCCAACATTTTTTCTTATCACATAAATATTTATAATAGGTGCACTGAAATAGTCTCCAGAAAATACAAACCCAGACATTAATAGAAAAATTCTACACAGATGACAGAAAAAAATTTCTGTTTTATTTTAAGTGCAGAAGAATAAATTCTAATGTTTTATTCATAAGTGGAATTTCTGAGAACTTCTTGTTTAACCCTCCTCCTGTTCCCTGATAAAGATACACTGTAAAATTGGAGGTCAATACTGCAAACTGCTAAGCATAGCCTACAGGAAGTTGAGGGCTCTGAACTCTGGTTGACTTAATGGAAATAAGTTTTAGAAGTGGAAGGAGTTCATTTCTTCAGATGGATACTCCAAGAGCCCTTTGAAATCACTGCAGTCAATCAGACTCCAGACATTAACACTGCACGAACTCCCTTTCTTCAAAAGGCATTTTGCATAGCGTGAAACAGACAAACATGAAATAGACCAAAGACTGATATTTAGGCAAAATGTGCACTTTGATGAAAGGAGCATTTGAGGAAGACTGTCATGACCTGCTAATTGCATGACGTCCTTAATATTTGTGAACCTCAATGCCATGAAAGAGAGGGATAGAAAGAAGAACAACAGGGTTAAGGGATCAGCCTTTGTGTTGAGAGGTTGTAACTCAGAAACCCTTCTCTCCATAAAGAAAAAGCTACACAAAACACAGCACCCAAATTCTCTCAGCTCAGCCTGTGCCGCAGAGGAGACGGTGCCTGTTTGCAAGCACAGGTATGTACACTGTGCCTTGTTGCTAAGCTATAGAAAAAAGGGAAAGTCCTACTTCTTCCCTCACCTGCAGTCTGGGAGTAACCAACTTCTCATATCTACTTCACCATTATAATGCAAGAACAGTGGTTCAGAGGCCATTTCCTGCAGTCTGACAGTGAACAAAGCCATTACCAGGAGGAAAAGGATGGTGCAAGTTGCAGGGAAGTCACATCACTTTCTGGTAACTGTGAAGGCAGCTGTCAGAACTTATTACTTTGTACTTGGCTTGTCCACCAGTCATCTGTGTTTTCCGGGATTCACTTTTAGCTGTTCTATTCCTGCCCCTCCCCCGCAACTGGTGATGAAATGCTCATGAGAGCTGAGTGCCTTTGTTTCTGAAAGGTGCAACCAGAAAAATTGCATAAATAATTACATACCTTTTTTATAGCTGTTGGATTTTTTTCTCTCTCTAACTCTGCAAGAGCTAAACCTCTCGGTCATCCACAAAATATCCACCCACTTGCTGCTAGTTTGCTCACTTATAGACATTGCTGACCCAATGGTCCAACCTGTCTTGTTGCTAGCAATGTTGTATTTGTACATTTTTAAAGTATGCTGCTTTTGTTCATTTCAAGCTATGCTAGTAAGAGGATCGGGCAAACACAATCACAAAAGAATACAACTTACTTTTACATCTGACAGGTCTAGTTATAATCTTTTATATGTAATTTTAGCCTTATTTATATAAAATATCAATACACACAATATGAATAAAAACTATATATAAATTGTATATAAGTATATAGAAGGTGTATGTGTGTCTATTTGTAGCTATACTAAAAAATCTATCTGTACTGTTTTATTTAGAGCATTAGCTTCTCATGGTCTCATTTGGTATAACAATGCTGAATTCACAAAGCCAGACCTTCTCCCTCTGAGAGGCAAAACAGTCAACACAACAAACCAGAAGCATTTTTATATGAGGTCAAGAAAGTAATTGAACAATGCGCTATTATTTCTGAGAAGGCCATTTCTACGAAGGAAATTGTATCCTAAAGTGGAAATGCTGAGAGAACAAAAAGCAGCAAATTATAGAGCTCCAGCCCCTATCTAAATGCTGTGTCTCCTCCTGGGTAACCTAACCCAGTTGCAGTGTCTAAAACCAAAATCAGGGAATTTTTATTTAGGATCTAAATATCAATGCAGAAGCTCAGGTAACAGCTTATCATAGGTCTATAATCAAAGTTAGCTTTGCAAATCTCTGTTGTAGCCTATCCATTTTGGCTTCAAAACTTCCCTTTCCCATAATGTCACTNACAGACAATTAACCTCTGCCTTAAGTTTGTCTGTCTCTATGGCTCCCTCCTGGACTTGTACTGTCCTACTTCCCCATCCCAATGAGTCAGCAGAATTCCTTAGGGGGGGGGATGGGGACTGCTGATACAGTGATTCAATAGAATGGGCTGATCTCTTCCGCAGTGAAAATCTGGGGGGGAGGAGGGGGAAGACCACCAAACCTCGAAAGGAGGAGCAACATTTAAAAATGATGTTTTATCCTTGACAACTCAGTCATCTGCAGTGCTGGCACTCTGCATTGTAACCAGTTAACAAATGTGAGTCCTCATATTTATAAACCTTTCTACATACAAAATCCCTTTTCTATCAGATCCATCCCTGGCGCATATTACTGGGGAGAGGAGGTGTTCTCACACTGTAACTTCTAAAGGTCAATGGGCTTGCAGCTCCTTTTGAGACTCAGTGAACCGATGATTTTTTGGGAAGGTGTAACTGAATCACTGTCTTCTTTTCTGTAGAGACAAGGACTAAATGGAGGGAATCCAAATTGCATGGAGAGCGCTACTTGGAAAAACATCTGAACACAGAGTGGTCATTGGCCCTGATATTCAGCAAAATTTGACAAGCGTCTCAAAAATTGTGTTACTGAAAAGGGAAGCACTTGTGTGTTGACTGCAGTTTCAGTATTTTAAAGGAGTACAAAAAGTCTCTGATTAAAGCATGGAGAAAAGTTAAATTAAAAAATTATTTTGATATATATGGCTGAATCAAATCAGCCTCTGCCATATTGTAAGGATAGTTCTTCTTTAGCTTCTAATACACCAGGTTTTAGTCATCATTTGTGCTTTTAGAGGTACCTAAAGGCGCCACTATCCCATTTTATACAAGTCTTTCTTGTAGTCTATGCAGAAAGGGATGAATGCTAGACTTTGCTCTGAGTTTGAGATTTGACTATTAAAAAGCTAATTTTTGGATTTGGGATGATTTTGACACACAGAAAACAAATCCCTGCACTAAGGAGCTCATGGTGTAGAGCCAGCAGAGAACTGTTTTGCTGCAATCCTGAGAAGGAGATGGAGCAGTCTTCTGCCCCCAGCAGGAAAACTAGGAGGTTCCAAATCTACTAGTATAAAGTATAAGGTTGGTATGAGTGCGTAGCTCAACAACAGATGGTGGTGAAGGGGGCTGGTCTCATCCTGTTGATTACCGTAGTCAGCTGCCATGGAGTTCCTGATATTCAGTTAGACTTGTCCTCCAAAACAAAAGATAAAAAGGTTATAAACTCTTTGCTTTACTCCTGGTTTTCTCTGTATACTCATGAGAAATCTTCTAAGATGTAGTCCTGAGACTGTAAACTAAACCTAAAATGCAGCTTTCCCAATGGAACTTCCACAGTTTATTTCCACTGGACACGTGCCCATGCTATCTGAGCACAGCCATTCAGGTGCAAAATCATTGACAGCTCATCTTCCACTGCAGTGCCTGAAGATGTCTTTTCATTTGTTAGCTCTTGGCTTTCAATACTGCTGCATTCAATTTCTTTTTTGTGCAAGCATTACTTATCCCCATCTGTTGCCTACCTCTCCTCTCTTCACAGTACACTAAATATGATAGACATTGTCCAAACATGTATGAATACCTCGATTTTGTCCTTTAGAGCTTCATCAAGCAAAATGCCAAACAGTAATACAGTCAGATTTTGGAGAATAAGCAGTCTTTTCACCCATTTTAAAATTGCTGCCTCCCACACTTAGAGATTTGATACAGAGTTCTTCAGCAGTGGGAAGAGATAAATAGCCTGAAAAATATGTTCTTTTGTATGGAAACATCATCTTTATGGAAGTTTCTTTCTTGAAGGACCCCAGAATCCCAAAACAATACTGAAGGCAGTGTTTTGCTAATGCTGCCATGTTGCCACTTTGGAAGTCAACATCAGCAGCCACATGTGGTAGATATCAAGGAAAAGTTTGTGTTCAAATGGAGACATAGACTGTAATTTCCAAGGTGGCTCTGAGTCTGGATAATAAGGTTTAAGCTCGCATCTCAGGAAAAGTTAGGTTCTGAGCTGACATATGGAGAAGCAGAGGATCTAATCCCTCATGCCAAGGCACAATCCAGAGATTGTGAGATACACGTTTACCTTTGCTCCTATTGGGCAGGGAACTTTACATCTGTTTGCATCTGGCAATGAGATTCCGATGGGAATATGACAGTTGGTGGAATTATGCATCTCTCTGTTTAAACGTCTGATTACCCGTCTTGTTATCTCCCTCTCGGACTTCAGGCAGGTCTCTGCATTCCCAACAAATTGGCAGCATGTCCCTGGCTTGCCTTGCGCCTTTGCAAGTCTCATTACCCTTTGGAAACAGCTTGCTCTCAATTTGCTTTTCTTCAGTGCAATCAGTGCAGCCAGATGGAAACAGCTTTGAAATTTACCTTTTCCAATCTCAGCTTCATATTTCTCCTTTGATGTTTCTTGTCAGGTTTTCCAGTTGTCCTTACCTCTCTCAGCTCACTACAGCTCCCTCTCTCCAGGCTGTGCTTTCCCCAGGCTGATGACTCCCTGAGCATCCTAACTTGCCTTTTCAGTCACAGAGTGATTGTCACTGGAGCTCTAATTCACACTACTGCCAACAATAGTGTATGTCATGCTCAGCAGCTGTGTCAGAGCTGGACAGTCACTGGAAAAAAACCCACAGAAATGTTCTGACAAAGGAGCCTTGGAGTCTGTAGGAACAGGAAATGAAGAGTGTTCTCAGAGAAAGAGCTGGGAGAGCCTGGACTGGAGATCTGAAAACTTCTGCATCGTTCAAGTAGATCTGAAGTCTCATTGTGCTTCCACGTGTGGCCAAATTTGTCAACTGATCCTGATTCAGGATTTTTATTTTCTTACTGTCTTGGAACACATTATTTAGAGGAACAGTCCTCAAATGAGCAATTCGGTTTTTTACTTCTTTACTAAACTGGATCCATGCTCAGAATATTCCACATAGACACCTGAAAGGAAGCATTACTGCAATGTCTGTAGTACATCAGTGCAAGAAGAAAACGGATGATATGCTAACCTGTTTATAAGATGTCAGGCAGGGGACTCTGATACCCTCTTACTTATTCACAGTTGTTGAGCACAGAGTGTTGCATAAAGTATCTTTAAGACTGTTTCCCAAATGAGTATATATAGATAAAAATTTATATTATGTATTTATATAATATAGTTGTTAAGGAGAGTGTTTCCACAGCCTGGTATGTGATTCCTGCTTTATCTTACCTTTTTCTGCACAGTCAGAAAAACCACAGTTCATGTTTAAAAGGAAGCTCTCCAGGATTCAGAAATGCAAGGAAGTTGTCTCCAGGATATTACCTTAATCAAGCTCACCAAATCTTCTGGGACAACTAAATAAATTATTAAACTTGCTGTTACAAATCAGTACTACATACATTGAAAGCTTCTCCAGAACCAGTTGCAAAATAGTTTAACAAATATACAAACAGACCAAGTAAAACAAAGCAAATCCTTCTTAAAAACCAACCAACCAAAGATGAATTGTAATAACAGAAGTGGTTTAACTGGCTTCCACAACAGCTCAAAATGAAAAACTTCAAAATTTTCTGAGCCTCCACCTACACCCTTCTAATACCACCAAGCAGAACGTGAGAATTTGCTAAAACAGGCTCCCTTGACGCTGAACTCACCGTAGTAAAGTGCTGAAACATGAGCAAATTCCTATTTATCAAAGTCTAGCTTTTCTCTCTTACATGGTTTTGGTGGCAGATTTTTTCCCCTCTCTCAGCTATGTCATTCTCTGCTACAACCTCCATAGCAAAGAGTACGTTTGGAACACAAATCTGGATTGTCAAACTGAAGGCATGAAGAAGGGAAGTTATTTTATCCTTGCCTCTCTCCTCAGATTGTCCTCCCTGTGCTGAATACAATCTGTGGAATTTGAAACTGTGACTGAACATGTGGGTTAGGAATGGGAATATCCTGAATTGCTTTATGTGTTTTCAATTTTTTATTATTGCTTAGATCCAACTAGATTCCCACTGAGGCTGTAGCAGTGGTGCCAGCAGACTTGTCAAATCTTCCAACCTCTTGTTTCATTCTGCAACTTCCTGTGAAGACCCTGTTGAAAAATGAGTGCTATTTTTTTTTTTCCTGGAAAACATACAGCTCTCCAGCATATTCATGAGGGGTTGGGTATGAATGGGATCACCACAGCTGGCATATATTGAATAGACTCAGCTGAAGTCTATGAAACATGATGACATGAAACACATGAAGGCATGACATAAAGATCAATTGATTTACCTGCAAAGCAGGACTGAATCTGCTTCTAATATTTCTCCATTCATTGCCAAGTGTTCCTTTAGTTAAACCTTAATGTTGCTAAACATACCCTTCTGGTGAAGACAATAAAAAGCTTTATGTTCTCCAGGGATTCTTTTCCATCAATGATTTGGATTTTAGGTTTTTGCCTTGAATCTTAAAAAAAGGTAAAGGTTTTGGCTTTCCCAGGTTTGATTCACCTCCTACTAACCTTGATAGAAATCATATGAAATGGGTTTTTTCCCATTAAAAATTTGTTGTGGGAGGAGGAATTGGCTCCTAAACCTTAAACAGAAAGGGGTAGACAGGATAAGAAGGAAAAACTATGACCTTTTCTAGTTCTGATTTCTATTACATATGTTACATGTACCCAGGGGTCTGAAATAAACTGTAACCTAAAGTGATATGATGCATAGAGAAAGAAATCTCCACTCTGTATGATCCAGTATAGGGTAACCAGTATGGGAATATTTCATACTGCCACCTGGGGATACAAACGCTTGACTGTATTAAAATAATTGTTGAGTTTGTTCCTGCTGGCTCCTTTCAGGTCCCCTGAAGTAATAATCTCTGCTCAAACGCACTTGAGGCAAAGAGATTATATAGTAAGCTTTTTCCTTTTAAAGTCTAACATTGTAAATAACATGGTCCACTCTAATTAGCTTTTGTAAACATGCATCCAGCAGGCAAGAGGCAAGAGAAATAACCAGTGAGCAATGTAGCAATCCACTGCTTCAGGCACAACATTTGGAAGTATTTGCCCAAATGATGGCATTACAGTAATCCTGCATGGTATAAACTGCAATTGTCCCTTTCCTCAATACTGAAACTAAATGACAAATCCTCCAGGTGACTCATTGGCAGCGAGATGCACACTCATGCACCAAGTCTGCTTTTGAGTTGAGAGACTCAGTGTGGACTTTCCAGCCTGACATTCTCAAGCTGTGAAAATATTTCCAAACAAATATTTGGACTTCTTGTCGATGATCAGGCCAATGTTTCTCAGGCAGAAACACGACTCCTCTGTCCTTTTTTCACCCCTAGGAATCTCAGTCCTACATATCTGTCCCAAAAGTACTTTTATGTCAATCCTCTTAGTTTTAGCTTTGCCAGTGAGATAGCTAATCATCAGATTGAGGCTTCAAGCACAGACAATTCTCTCATCCACGTTTTTGAGTATTTGGTCTTGAGGGGAAAAACTGCAGATACCTCCTCATTTATGAGCCCATAAACTCATTTCCACAGTTCAAAACCTTCTAAAATTATTTTAGACCTAGTGACCAATGAGAAATCAAATTTTCCAGTATCAAATTACCTCCAGGAATATCCTCCTGCTTTAGGAGATACCTGAGGGTCTGATGTAACATTTCTTTCCTTCTAAAGTTACCTTATTTTTTTGAACAAATTAAATAAAGTTCTTTTTCAGCTTCAAGGATTTTAATGGTCTCCTTATTTCACAGCACTTAGCATTCTCCAAGGCAGAACTGCTGCCCAAAGTACCTTGGCAGAGAAAAAAAATCATCCTGGTCAAAGGCCAAAAAGTACTGCAGTTTGTTACTGGTTTAGTGACACTGAAAATTCCTCCTGAAGCAAAGGATGTAAGAGCCCATCCCAAGACAACTGAATTGAGAGAAGGATAAAGAAGTCAGTACAAGACTAGATATATACAGGAAGGAAACACTTATGTTGATTTAAAGAAAAAAAATATTCTAACTGCTGTTTCAGTCTTTCTCAGAGACCTTCCCTTTTCATAACAAAGAAAAAGGAAAAAAATCTCAGTTCACTTATTAATAAAACTGTTTTTGTTTCCAAAAGGAGATCCTTGAGCCTAGTTTGCTAATAACTAGACATGTTTTCTTTCTGAATTTTCAGACATGCTAATATTTTAGTAAAGTTCTTATTCTGGTTTCTAAGGTAACTGCATTTCCAGTTCCCTTATGATATTGCAGCTTGTCAGCTCTCTTGAGGTAGGATCTCATAACGCAGCCTCTCTTAATTGGTCCTTAGCTAAACTCCCCTCCAACTCTTTGCAAGCCTGACTATGAGTAGCTACTCTGCCACTTTTCTCTCTCCAGTTGTTACAAAGTTATGAACTATTTATCCACAACAAAATAATTTAATAGGAAATCTGTTTCAAAATAACAGCCACGTAAAGCATTTAGTTGGTAGTCAACAGTCGTCCAACACTTTTAGGGCTCTGAAGCACTTTTCCTTGTTAATCACAGAGAGTCTTTAGAAGACATCTCTGACCCCAGTCAAGACCATTATTTTTGCAAACGGTTGAAGCTTCCATTGGTTTGCCTTTACCCTTATGGGTCTGTGTGGTAGCTCCCTTGCAGAATGAAATTCAAATATCTTCCTCTTGAGGTTGTTTCAGAGTTGAAAACAATATTAATTACCTCTCTACATCCTTTTCATCTTAAGGGAAACATTTCGTGTCTTATTTATTTTGGAACATAGCTACTGACAAGAACTTGAATTTCATTAGGAAACATTTCTAACATTTATAAAGTTAATGCAATCTTCTTTAAATACTCCATAGCTTGAAAGCATCTGTCACAAGTCTTTTTTGGCTTCCTTCATCCTTTTAACATAAACAGAGTCTGCCACACCCCCAAAGCCATCTGTGTATCCTTGCGTAAAACTCCTGCAAGGGCTTTTGTTTCTCTTGACCACCTACATCCCACAAATGGAAAGTATCACTTTTATTTTTCTCTCTTAAAATCTCACAATATCACCCCCATCGAGGGGGAAGAAAGTCAACAAGCCTGTTTGGTCGCAGTCTGCAGAGCAGAGGTGTCTTCCCAGCCCCTATGTGCAGTGGAAATGGTGGAGGACGGGCAGCTCAAGGGTATCATATCCTTGCATTAGAAAAAGTGTGTGAATAGGCTGTGACAGCAGGTAGGAGATATGGGCTCATGCCACTGTCCAGAACCAGACCCACAACCAAATCACTCTATCAGGATGCCATTCCAAGTTGCTGTCTTGGTATTTTAGCATTAAACTGAAGTAACCCTGAAAAGTAATGCTATTGTCTCCTTCACATGTAAATTTACTTTCTTTCTGCTAGAGGTAAGAGTGATTCATTTGTTTTTGCTGAATCTCAGTTTTATTCTATTGCATTTTTCTTTCTGATTCAGAAAATAATTCTGATCCGCACTGTCACTCAGAACTTGAACCAAAAATTTTCTCTGAGATAATTAAAATTAGAAGTCTAATTATGTTATAAACTTCTGTGGATTTTTTCTGGACTTCGAGAACAGACACAGTAGCAAATCTATAATTCTAAAATGCATGAAAAACTCTGTCCCTGGGAAGCCACCATACAAATTTGCAAACTCATAAAATTTAGTGCCAGTGAGAATCAGAAGACTGTTTGGCCCTATGCTTTAAAGCCTGCTGAAGTCAGTCAGACCTTTCCCACTAAACTCAATAGCTCTTTTCATTGCAATTTTTAGATAAGAGTGAGGTAAATAACTAAACAAATGGATTTTTTAGCCAGGCTTTGGTCAATTCCCCCATTATTGACTCTGGATAATAAATGGAGGAATTACAGACAGAAAGAGAAGGGGACAGCTGAAATTACTCTAAAAATTGGCATGGTTGGCATTGAGATATTTATTCTCTGGTTCTTCGGGGTGGGAGATTAAGATATGGTTTAGGAACAACTAAAGCCAAGCAAAACGACCCTCCAATTTTTCATTTGGTGCTCAGGCTGTGAAGTCTTGCTACATCACTGCTGCTCTGGAGCTGGTCCTCTGGGGAGCATGGCATCTGCTCAGCAGAGAAGCTGCCACTAGAGAGCATAACGAGACCACTAACCTCCCTGTGTTTGCTCTAGAGAAGGCCTGGAACCAGGTCTCCTGAAGTAGAAATCTGGTGCTCTAAAGCATCTTCATGACTGAGACATAAAAGCGAAGACAAAAAGCCAACAAAACTGTAAATCTTCAAAGGAAAAATAAAAGAGCATTGACCTTCAAGATCAGTGTATTAAATGAAAGACATCATGAAACTCTCTCATCTCTATTGGGACTTTCATATGAAAATTATATATAAATGTCTGCACAATACATGTATTTCAACTGAATGGAAAGTCTTTAGTATGGAGTACAGATAAATATTTATGTGTTGCTGGTAACCTTTTGAACATTATTGCTTCATGGTTTTTTTCGTCTGTGTAAAGCAGCCTTCATGAGTACAAAAAAAAAAGGATATAAATGGAAGAAGTAAGACAAGTTTAGTATATTTGGAGAACAAAAGCAAAGATAAATAATGAATAAACTATACAAAGAAATTGTTTAAATAATTCGATAGATGTCTACAATGGTAAAAAGAAGAAAAGAGAGATCTTTGGAATGGCATAAAGAGCTCTAGAGCTTTGTCTTTATCTCTGTGATCATCTATAAATCAATATTGGGAAACTATCTGAAATGAGTCGGGATTTAGAATTTCCTTCCTATTGGGGCAGTGATCCCTCCTATAAAATGGGAGAAATTGTAAATTTCATGCATTTTTCAAGGATGGAACAAAGTAAGAAGAGAAGGAAAAAAATCTTTCACACTGGGAAAAGCTGTCTTTTCCAGCAGTGAGGATACAGACTGCATGATGCTGATATGCTGAGGTTTTCTATGGGCTAGAAACTTGGTTGTTTTTATTCAGGGAAAAAATAACCTGAAGGATGGCTCTGTTCTGGGTTTTCCACCAGGGAACACCCATCAGTGGGCACCAGAATGGCCCCAAGTCTGTCTCTCGTCAGAGCTCATGTCTCCACAGTGTGTCAGTATTTCATAACAGTTCCAACAAAGAGCTTCCAGCGGAAAATGAAGTAAAAAAATGCAGAAATCAAAAAACCCCAAACCCTCAACTCAAAACCCAAATCTCCTGCCTAAGCTTCCCCCCAACTAGAAATGGTTAAAAATGAATCAAAGTTAAAATCCATAGTTCATGGTAGTGAAAGAGATGCATTTCCAAAGAATAGCAAACTTACTGTGTTCAGTCTGAGTAATAGATATCTCTTGACCTCTCATAAAAAAAAGCCTGGGGATATTTCAAAAACCTTGCCTAGAAACTAATTTTCCCTCTGAACTCTCACTGATTCCAGATGCCTATGACCTGTTTCTGTACAATATCAAGTTTAAACCTGTTGTCTCTCTATTATATACCAAATGTCCTACTCCATTCCAGATGTTGGGACAAGGGCACAGTGGTGTGCTTTGTCAGCTTTCTCTGTTAATTTCTTGGCATGGCTCAGCTGCTCTGCTGAAGGAAATTTTTAGGCTATTCCGCAAATCACCAAGGCTCTCCAGCATCCAGGCTAAAGAGAGAGCAATCACTTGGTTTGTGTGTATTTGTATTAAATAGAAAAGGTTGAGATTTCATCAATGTAAAGTATATCGACTCAGGATACATGATTGCTATTGAAAGGTATGATGAATTTTATTTCTGTTGAGCACAATAAATTATAATCCAGTACAAAAGAGTTTTAACTGTTAATCACAATTACAAGGGCAGAACCTTCACAGCCAATCAAACAAAAGATAAAACAAAGATACTCCCATAGCCGAATGCCATATGATGTTCTAGAAATCCTTTCTGGAATTTTCATAAGGGATTAAATTTATAGAGTGATTTTTAATTTTTTTAATGGTTTTTTTTTCATCATAAGTGCTAACTGTTGAGCCAGGCAAATGCTGCCCGCCAGGAAAAAGAAAGGAGAGGACACTCTTTGAAGCAAGAGAAGGACAGACCAGTGGTTATCTAAAGTAAATGTGCATCCATGGGAAATAAAAATGTACCAAATGGTTGATGTCATCCCACTTGCACATGGAATCATGAAATAGTCTGGGTTTGTAAGGGACCTTTAAAGATCATCTAGTTCCAACCCTCCTGCAATGAGCAGGGACATATTCAACTAGATCAGCTTGCTCAAAGCCCTGTCCAACCTGACCTTGAATACTTCTAGGGATGGAACATCTACCATCTCTCTGGGCCACTTGTGTCAGTGTTTTTTCATCCTTATTATAAAAAAAATACCTTCCTTATATCTAGTCTTTATCTACTCTCTTTTAATTTAAAGCCATTATGCCTTGTCCTGTCGCTACAGGCCCTGCTGAAAACTTTGTCCACAACTTTACCTTGAGCCCTCTTCAGACACTGGAAGGAGACAACAAGGTCTCCCCAGAGCCTTCTCTTCTCCAGGCTGAACAAACTCAACTCTCTCAGCCTCTCTGCACAGAAGAGGTGACCTAGCCTTCTGATTATCTTTACAGGCCTTTACTGAACATGGTCCATGTCTTTGCTGTGCTGGGGACCCAGAGCTGGACAGAGTACTCCAGGTGGGGTGTCAAAAGAGCAGAGTAGAGGGAGAGAATCCTCTTGGCTTGACTTGTTGCCCATGCTGCCTTTGATGCAGCCCAGGATATATTTGTCTTTCTGGACTGCAAACACACATTGCTGGATCATAGCCAGCATTTCATTCACCAGCACCTCCCCAAGTCCTTCTCTTTAGGTATCCTCTCAATCCCTTCATTCACTTCTTTTCTGGCTAGAAATGTTTATTATTGGTCTTAGCATTCCTTGCCAAATTCAGTTCCAGCTGCACCTTGGGCTTCCTGACCCCAATGCTACACAATCAGAAAATATCCTTATACTCTTCCTGGGATACAGATCCCTTCTTTCACTGCCTGTGCATTTCCTTCTTCCCTTTAGTTTGTCCAACAGGTCTGGACTCAGCCAAGATCTCTTGCTTTCCTTTCTCTACTTTTTTAAAACTGGGGATCAAGGGTTCTTGTGCTCTATGGGAACTGTACTTAAAGATCTGCCGTCTCTGTTCTGCTCCCTGTCTCCATGGGCAGTTTTCCAGAAGGTCTTATTGACTTGAAGGCCTCAAAGTTTGTTTTCCTGAAATTCAGGGCCCTGACTTTACACTTCACCTGACCCATATCTCTGAGGACTGGGAACTCCATTAATGTATGTATGGTCACTGCAGGTCAGGCTGCCTCTGATCTTGACATCACTGATTAGCTCACTTGTGTTTGTGACCAACAGGTCCAGTATCACACACTCTCTGGTAAGGCTGTCTATTACTTGGCTTAGGAATTTATACTTAGTGCACTCTCAGGCCTCCTGGTTTGCCTACAGCTCGTGACACTTTCCCAGCAGATGTTGGGGTAGTTAAAGTCCCCCAGCAGGACGACAGCCTGTGAGCTTGATGCCTCCAGTAGCTGGAGCAACAATGCTTCATCAGCAGTCTCCCCCTTGATTGGCTGGCTTGTAGTGGACACCAACAACTGGGTTCCCGTTGTTACCGCAGTATTTGATTCTTACCCATAAGGTTCCAACATGAAACCATGGCTATTCAGAGTCTATTCACATATAGATGGTGTGTGGAAAAACTGTAGCTTTCTGCCAATGTGTGCTTTTCTAACCAGATTGCAGTTCTGGGGTTGGAGCCCACAATGAGAGGTGGCACTGTCCTGTGGAATTAGATGCTGCAGCAGAGTTAGTAGATGTGAATGATACATGCTGTAGGTGTCATAGACTTGCTCATGACATCAGTTAGCATCTGCTATAAATCCCATGAACAGTGTTGCCATAGTGAGAGTGCAATGTGATGCTTTGGATGGTGGAAATGACAGTCATTCTGAGTAACAGGCTGGTAGTGCCATACACAGACACAATGAATTAGAACCTCACTGTCATGAACATTTAGAGAGGCCCAGGTGTGTCATATGAATACATCAATTTCAGCTTTGTTTTTTGAACTAAGATCTGGAAGACTGAGAAGGGTGTGTCATTTCCTGCCACCCCCCATCAGTGAGAGATACCTGAGATACCAACTAGGAACTAGACAGGGAGGATATTGACCTTGTTTGCTTTCTTGGAAGTGTAGATACAACAGAGTCTGGTTTTGCATGAATTAGATTTATTTCATGCTCACTTGACATTGGCAAACGTAAATGCAAAGAGGCAGACCTCAAAAAGAAAAGGAAATCCTGACATCCCAAAAAGTTTGCATTGGAGGTGTGAAGAGGTGCAAAATAATAACAAGAATACTTTATAAGTAATCCCATTTGAACTGGATTCAAACTTGTGAAACCAAGTTGGAAGAAAAGAGCAAGAACTTGTGACTTTATAACTCCTTTATGCTTCCAGTGGGAACACCCTAATTGCCACAATACTCATCTTCTCCAGTAAAGAATGAAGAAGAAATGTGAGAGGCTAGCATATAGTTCCCCATTTCAATTGCTCACAGTGAGATCATCTTTTACCTTGCAGGATTTACCTGTCATTAAGAGAGATTAAAGAAAAGTAGAGAAATTCAAGAAGCTTTGCTCTATGTAGGGGACTGTGCATGCGAACATGTGCTTGAAAGAGAGGATGAGACTGGAGAGTGCATAAGAGGTTCTCCAGCATGCAAAGCTGGGAGTGTAAGTGTGTCTGAATGTGTGTGTGTCATTGAGAGAGAGTAAGGAAGCTAGTAAAGGAGAAAAAGATCAGAAAAATATATAAGGATTCACAATACAAATTTTAATGCTGCTCCCCTTGGAGCAGATTGGTTCAATGTTTGAAAGGCTCACTGATTCTGACTGTTCGCTGCTTTTTTCTGAGACCTCTCCAGATATCATGAAACACAAAATCTAGAAAAACAATGTCTGAGAAACCAGGATCTGTAAAAAGTGATGCTGGGGAATTTTGTGGCGATTGTTCAGTTGTTTTTTGATAGAAAAGATTGTCTACTCCAATGTGAATTTTGGCACGTTTGTCTTGTCCTCAGTTTGGGTTGTGTCAACTTGAATTGACACATTTGGCTTGTCACACTGAGCTGAAATATTCTATGTCAACTCAGCATTAATCTGCAGCCCTCTGGACATCCACCTTCATGCAAGTTGAAGGTCACTGTCTCTCATCCTGGGTTTGTACTCTAGGTCAGAGTCTTGGCCTGAATGAAATTCAGAATACACTAAAGTACACTGACCTGTTTTGTTTGAACCCTGGGGCGGTGAGACTATAGTGCATCCTGGAACTGTTGTCCATCTGGAAGATCAAATACACTGGAGAGATTAGGAGCCTGAAGCATTCAAACTGAAACTCCTGTGAGGCTCTACAGCTGTCAGGAAAGCTGATCAATGTTGGACCATGCTGGAATAGCATGTTTTAACATTTTCAAAGCATGTTTAATGGCATGTTCTTTGATACACACACACACACACACATATACACACATGTATCTATTAATTACTACTGGCTAAATTAAGGCTGAAGACAAATGTGCAATTTAAATGTATCTTCTAACCAGTTCTGTTTGTTTTGGATGTGTTGAAATGTGCTGTAATTATCCACTCTACTTATGTAAAATTTTTGATAATTTCCAGAAAGACCTTGATTTGCTTAAGAATGGCTTGCCAGGAAGCATATGAAGTTCAACAAAGACAAATGCAAGGCCTTGCACCTGGAAAAAAAAAACAACACAGGAGTGCAGCACAGGGTGGGATCTGCCTGTCTGGGGAGCAGCTATGTGGAAAGGGACCTGGAGGTCCTGATGGACAACAAGCTCAATCTGAGACAGCTGTGTGCAGCTGTGCCAGAGAAAGCCAACAGGATACTGGGCTGCATTGACTAGGGCATCCACAGCAGAGACCAAGAAGTCATTATCCCAATCTACTCAGTGCTTGCCAGGCCACATTTGGAATACTGTGTTTAGATTTGGTCCCCACTGTACAAAAAAGACGTGGGTTGGCTGGAGAGCTATCTGAAGAGGGGACACAAAAATGGCCAAAGAAGGGGGAAACCTGACATATGGGAAAAGACTGAGAGAACTGGGCTTGTTCAGCCTTGTGAGAAGAAGGCTTAGGCAAGACAATCCCACCATGCTCCAGTATTTAAAGGGTGGCAACAAAGATCAGACTTCCTTTTTACAAGGAGTCACATGGAAAAGACGAGCAGTAATGGGTACAAGTAACTCCTGGGAATATTCCAGTTGGACACAAGAAGAAAAATTTTTGCAATGAGAATTATGTCCCCAGGGAAGTGCTGGATTCCCCAACACTAGACACCTTTAAAATCTGTCTGGAGAGGGTGATGGGCCATGTTGTCTAAACTGTGCTTTTGCCAAGAAAAGTTGGACCAGATGATCCTTGATGACTCTTCTAACCTGCGATTGTATGAGTCTATGATTATGTGATCTAGGGCTATCAAAAATATCAAATAAGTGTGTGCAGGAGTCCTGATGACACTGATGACCATAATTTGTTGATCAGAGCAATTCAGGGGGAAACCCTCTGCTTCTGTTCACCCTCTAGGAAGGACTTTGCAAAGAGTTGTACTTTGAAAGAAGATGAAGAAAATGGCAATAACTATAAATTCAATAAAGATTTTAGGTCCTTGAAATTTAAAGGTTTTGTTTCACTACTAGTTTTTCTTTGCTAAGAAGCTTTCCCAGCCAGGCAAAATCACAAGAATAGTCTATGGTCTTCCACAAACATTTAATTAATCTTTAATTAATGCTGACTAGGTATGCTCAGAACCTTTTGCGTAGTTTCTAAGCAAAATGGAATATTCCAGTCTATTTGTTCTATATCTCATGAAGATATACTATTGATACGTCTAGATACTCATTAATTCAGTGTGTGATACCGTCTTCCTCCATCTTCCATAATTAGCATTGCTTCACTTCTTAACCCCATTGCATTGTGGTGTTTCAAATCTGTTAATGTGATTAAGAAGTAGGTGTACATACCTTGCAGCTAATATTTTCTTATTCTTCTCCTTTCGTTTAGCCTCTACATTAATTAAATTGTAAAGGTGACTTAAAAGCTTTCCAAATATATCTTCTATGGAAGAATGTGGGCTGTTTCTCTGTGACAGTTTTACTGTTTCTTTTATTTCAATTGTTCCAAGCAGAGATATCACCTTTGTGGATATTTTATCTTTTATAGATGGCATTGGCCCTGATTGTCCAATCAGTGAAAGTTCATGTGCAATGCAAGCCAAGGTCCAATAAAAAGGTGATTGTTGGCTCTGTTTCAGCACCCTTATGCCATGGTAAGAAATAAATTTGATGGCATTCGATTTTGTCTCATGATACATGTTGTTGTTGAGAACAAACAAGATAATGGAATGAAATTAAGCTATACCTTGGGCTGGCCTGGCCTCTATGTATTCTCCACATCCCTTGTCTTCTCCTGGCAAACTTGAGCCATCAGACTCCCCTTAGTTGACTATGCAGATCTGACTATATCAGACACAAATGATGGGGCTTCCATTGCAGATGATGAAGATTCAGCTGGCGCCAATGGAATTAAGGAATCAATTAGTCTGGTTCCATGCTAACATCGACTTTAAGATTAGATTAATATATTTTTTTGCCATACTTTTTTTTTTGTTCATGCTACAAACATGTTGCCCATTAATTGTAAACAGTGATTCAAGTGAGGACTTCCACAGAAGTCCTTGTAGATATTTTTTGACAGAATTCATGTGATAAATCCCATCTCAAACATAGGAGGCTTCAAATTGTGAGGGATAGGTAGCAATGGAAGCCATTGCACCCTCACTCCCCTTCATATATCCACTTTTATTAACCCATCACCAAAACAAAATACTTCCTAATTGGCCAATTACTCAAACCTCAAGAATCACTTGGCATGGGCCACTATTAGCCAATTTAACTCTTCCCTCAGGGATTTCCTTCTGGAAACAAAAATGAATTATCAAAGATGTAACAGGAATCAATAGCAAACAGCATGGTTGCACTTAACCTCCTCTCTCAGCAACACACACAGACATTCAAATAAATATTCCCTCATTAACACTCTTTGTAATGACAACAACAAAAAAATCTAACAAAAAGCATAGCTCCTGCCTTTTTCATTAACACACCAAATAATCTGGATTTGCTGATTTACTGACTAGATAGAATGTTTGTTTGATAACAAAAAAAAAATAACAGCATTTCAAACACAATCCACAATCCACACACTTTCTCTAATCACAGTCAATACAGTACACACTGTGAATGTATTAAGAAATCCAGATGCAGTGATCATTATAAGTCTGACAAAGAAACCTCATACTGTCAGCATTAAATTACAGATACAGTAAAATAGATTGGGCATTGTTGATGGGATGGAACGTGTCCAGGGGGCCTTTGTGACATGCTGGGATTTAAGTGGTGGTGGTGGCAACGTGGCCAAGCCATTGTGCTCAGAACATGCAATTGGACAGGGGTGGCCAGAGTGCAGCTGTGAAAAGCCAACTCATTCCTTCCTGACCCAGTGATTATTGAAGTTTCTCTTGCAAGTGACCTCGAGGACAGACCACAGGACTTGGCCAGGCCCTGTGGCAGGTATCCTAGGGACAGACTGCAGGATGGCAGGGACGGAGCGTGTGGGAAAGAAATGCGTGTGTGTGAGATATGGGATGACAAGTTGCACCTGAGAAGTGAGTGTAGTCTTTCTAGTCACGGTTCCATTCTCCCGAGAGCGTGATGGCTGGTGAAGAGACGAAGCATATGGAAAAGAGAGTGAATCTCCCAGGTTTAAAGAAAAGACTGGACCAATAAGCCAAATAGGGCAATAGACTGGAGGTTGAAGTTAATGTCGGGAGGAATAGATGAATTGCTGAAAGCCGAGAAGGGTAGCTAGAGGTGGGGCTGAACATCAAAAGACAGGAAGCCTTGTGCTGGGAAAGGTAGATGGAAAGCTAAAGCTGGGAAGGTTAGACAGGAAGCTAAAGCCAGGAAGGGTGATTTAGAAAGGGCTGAACCAATAAGCCAAATGTTATGAAGTGTAGCCAAGAGGAGACAGGACGTTACTGAAAGAAGGTAGACGGAAACTGGAAGGTTGAGTCCGGGAGTTAAAAAGGGGAGCCAAAATAGCCAATTCCCATTCAGTCCAATAGGGAAAAGGCAGGAAATTTGGGACATAAAGTAAGCAAAATTGGGCTGGCAAAGAAGGGAAGTAAGGAATCACCATCCAGGATTGCTTTAGACAGTCAATTGGGGAAGAAATTAGCGAAGTGGGATTGCAATCCATGTAAAAAAGGGAAAGATAAAGCAAAGGTGGTGGAGTACTGTATGTTCCAGTAGACTGAGAGACCTATTAATCAGGTTCACTATATTGGCCAAAATATGGGTCACACAAGCAGTGGGTTTGTCTGGAATTGAATAGTTATGTTAATGCAAAAGAGCCATCTAGTCAGGAGGAGAGTGAATATGCTTCGTGTTGGAAGGGTGAAATCATGTTGTGGGAAGTTGAAGTTTTTAAGTTGAAGCAGGAGAAGCAGGTCAAGGAGAGTGAGAACGAGAAGAATGGAAAGAAATGGGATTCTTTAGACAATTTAACCCCTCATACAATGTGACACAGCCGGGAAATAAGGCAGCGCAACTGGACGTAGGACAGGATGAGGGGAGAGGAGCCCCCTGCTGCTCCTACTGGACCAGAAATTCCACAGCAGTGGAGGGAAAGGGAGCAGAGAGAAGCAGGGAAATATCCCCTGAGGGAAGTTCTGATGGCAGGAGCCCAGGGAGGAGTGGGATTTGTAAACGTGCGACTTACTAGTTTATAACTGAGGTTGTTTAAAAAGGAAATGAGAAAACTATTAGAGAATCTGGTGGGGTTATCAGAAGAATTCGATCAGTTTTTGGGACCCAGTATATATACATGGGAAGAGATGTAGTCTGTAGATGGGTATTCTTTTTTCCCTTGAGGTGAGGCAGACTATCAGGGTGGCAGGAATGAGGATATGGGAGAGAGAGAACCAACAGGGAATACCAGGGGAACAGAAGCTACCTGTGGCCCCTCCATAATGGAATCAGAACGAGCAGGAGCAGAGGAGAAGTATGAACGATTATAGAATGTTGATAATAAGGGGAATAAGGGAAGTGGTTCCGAGTGAACAGAATGGAAGTAAGGCCTTTGATAGTAAGCAGGGAAGGAAAGGTTTAATCTGTCAAAAGGTAAATAAAAGAGTGATGAGGGAAAAGCTGAGAGGGGTAATGGGTCTAATCTTAATGGTTTTCTCCTTGTGGGGAGGGAGAGGGGATGTTTGTCTGTTAAAACTTTTTTCCGCTTTCCTGAGAGGGGAAGAGGAGCGAGTGGCTGAGCTGTGAGGATGGCCTTACCTTGTTCCATGCGGGGCTGTGCAGTCAGTCTGGTCAGCAGTGCTGTCCTGGCCTGGTGCGCTCAGTGCATGGGCCACTGCACCCCCCAAGGCCCCCGTCTCTGGGAGCAGGGAGGCCATGCGGGCTGGCCTAGCATTTGGGGCCACTCCGGCCTGGCCCGTGCCCTGGGCATGGGCCACCGTCCCTCCGCAGCCCCTTCGTGGGAGTGGGGAGGCTGTGGGGCTGGGCCCAGCATGGTGGCAGCGGGATTTGCACCTGTGGGCTGCACCACTGCCGCCAACTGCAGTGGGTGCCAGTTGGCATCTGCCCCGTGCCGCTGCCGCAGCCTCCAGCGAGCACGCTGCCACTGCGGTGCGGCTCGGAATGTGCGTAGGGGCTGCCAGGGCTGGTCCCGGTGATGGAGCAGTGGCGTGATCAGCGGTGCGGGAATGGGCCCCTGGTTTGGCAGCTGGGCGCAGCACGTGCTCCAGTGGCCAGGGCCAGTGGTTGATGGGAGTTGCCCCACAGCTAGTGGTGCAGCACAGTGAAGCGATGAGCGCTGCGGCTGCTCCAGCCACTTCCCCCACGGCGGCGCCAGCAGCCCCTGGCCCCTCTCGGGCTCCCTGTGGGTGGTGGGTGCCCCACACTGGTGGCACACTGGCAGTCAGTGCCCATGGTGCTGGCAGGGGTGGCAGTGGCCCTGCAAATCCTTGTGGGGGGCGCCACTAAACCCTCTGCGCTGGTGGAGTGGTGGTGGTGGCGGCCCTCTCCCCTCAGCAGTGACCTGCTGCATGAGCACTTAGGCAGGAATGCCATACTAGTAGTGTGATGAGATCTCTCAGAGTGGCAGCACCCCCACGCTGCCATCCAGTAGGGAAGAGGCACACCCAGAAGGCTGCCCCAAGAAAATGTGAGAGGGGGCAGCCCATAAAAGCCAGAGGAACAGAAGTTCAGCCACTTTTTTTGGCCTGATCACTGCTGAGAGAGGGTCGGCTTCTGCTCCTCCTGGCTTCTCATCCACGTGGCCGTGCAGTGTCATCAGAGATCAGGCAGTTCTGGTGGAGGAACCACATGGACGACAGGAGTTGTGGTATCTCTTCCCTTTGGGTTCCCCCCAGAGTCCCTTTCACTGTCACTCTTTTTCAGAGGCTCCTAGATCAGCACCAGCACCATCTGAGAGGCAGCCTTCCCTCCTTCCCTTGCTCCCCAACCCAGCAGCCAGCTCAGAGTAGCAGTTTGTTTTTTTCTTTAATATTGTCAAGTTGTTGTAATCAGTGTGAGTTTTAGTGGGGTTCCACAGTCTACAGAGTCCCTAGATAAATAAACTGTTTGCTCTTGTTTCCTGTATTAAGTCTCTAATTGCTGTTAGTGCCCCCTAGAGTCCAAACCAGGACAGGGATGAACATAGTCGTGTGGCCTTTCCAAAGTATTCAAGTAGATTTTACAAATATAAAGGTGGAGATATTTATTGGTAACAGTGGACCATAAAACTCACTGGGTAGAAGCAATCCCTACTCCAACAGTGTATTGTGTCCAAGGTATTATTACTGAATATTATACCTAGATATGGATTAATAGAAAAAGTAGACTCGGATAGAGAGATGCATTTTACTTCAAAAATCATACAACAGTTATCCAGGGCTCTGGGAATTGAATGGGAATGGCACACTCCATGGCACTCCCGGAGTTCTGAGAGAGTAGAGAGAATGAACAAAACCTTGAAATGAACCTTAATAAGATTGATAGCTGAAACTAAAATTTGCCGTTTGCCTTGTTGAGAATCCGCACTCATTTGTGGAAGAATCTGGGGATTTCCCATGTGAGGTGATGTTTGGACTGCCATGTGTGAACGTTGAAGGAGATACAGTGGTTCCAGAGGAAGGTGATGAGTACATAGGGGAGTATGTGGTGACAATAGCTGAGCCATTAGCACAATTAAGAAGGAAAGGGCTGCTGCTTAAAACAACAGCATACATAGCCTAAGGCCAGGCAATTGGGTGCTGATGGAACTGTGGAGGGATCATGCTTTATCTTCTGATTGGGAGAGTCCATTTCAGATCCTGTTACTCACTGAGGCAGTTGAGTGAACAAAACAAAAGGGATAGACACACATCTTTCAAATTAAAAAACTGGTACACAAACTGTCCAGATGGACAGTGACCCCAACGAGCAAACTGTTGAAAAGTGTCATCAAAAGAATTAAATAAAATAAGGCTGTTATGAGTAAACGGGCAAGTTAATATAGTGTGCCTAAAGTGTGAAAGAAGAATTTTTCTAAGGGACCCTATATTAGTTGAAATACTATATTTCAAATATACAACTGCTAGCCCTAAATTTTAAGTGTTATGTGAGTATTTATAGTAATCAGAAATAGTGTCATGTATCTACTGGAAAGAAAAGGTTGTACGAATAGTGTACAAAAGTTGGGAAACAAAGGGACATTTTAATTAAGAAGTACAGGAGGACAACTTAGTAGCCTTAGTGTGCAGGAGGGAGAGAGTAGTTCCCCAATTTAAGATGTTCCTAAGGGTCAGAGAAAGAGTACAACCGAAAAGTGCCAGAGAAAGTACATCTGGGAAAAAATATGTATATAGTTGCAGAAAAACTGTGTTTGAGTTGACTTAATACTGAAATTGGATTTTTTTTGGATAAGCTGAGGACAAAATGAACCATCTGATTAGAAAGTGACTCCATGTAAAGAACCATTGAAAATTATCCTCAGAAAAAATGAATAGTGTGTTGTGTTATTGCAATCTAACAATGCTATTGTATTTCTAATGAGAGCTGTGTAAGTAATACAATGAAAATCGAGAAACAAGAAAGCACTTTAACTAGAAATACAAAAAAACCCTAAAGCTTATATCCCCAAATTAACCTAACCTTCAAGTAACTAGGAATACCTCCCACATTTCCTCTTCAATCTTTGGGAAAAGCACAACTTTTAATTAGATTTAAATCCAGATTTGCAACTGTAAATCTGCAGAGCGTGGGTTAAACCCTATACTCGCCACCAAGAAGATCTGTCTTGGCTGTTGGCTGCAATCCAACAGACCTGAGAAGGTAGGGGTATATGTTATGCCAGACCACTATTTGAGGTGAATCTAGTAGTCTGCAAGTCTGAGTGAGCCAATGCATTTAATATCACCGTAAAACAAATAAAACGGAAACCAGAGTGACTCTGCTCAGTCGAAGACAGAGAAATGGGAGGTGAAATTTATTGCTGCCATGTGGAATCCCTTGTATTGTAAAGTTAATACTCTATGTTATTAAAAGAATAAATGAGAAATAAAAGAAAGTATGGTCAACACAAAATTTAAGAGGGTCCCCATGATATAATTAAGGGGGTGATAATAAGAGAGGTGATGAAAATAAAACAGCCAGTATGGCAGCAACCAAAGAAATCTATAACAAGAACTCTGTGATGCCCTAATAAGAACAAAACTGAAATTCGATATTAAATGTAAATTAGTAAGACAATTTATTAGAAACTTCTTGGTGAAAGAAAGTGGGGTTTTTCTCACTTTGTGCCATTGCTGGTTTGCTGTTTGGCCATGTTTAATTCTTTGTTTTATACAGTAGATATGTCATGTTATAGAAGGAATGCAGGTGGCAGCTATGCAAATATTAAATATGGCTCAAGCAAAATGTTATATTAAAAGTAAGAAGGGGGGAATTGTGAGAAATAAGGTTAAAGTTAACAATTCTACTTTCATTAAAGAGTTGTTGCTTTATTTGTCCTTATTATATCAATTTGATTTGTAGAGTTAGCAGTTGGGGGCTGGGGCTGTCAGTGGTTGCCTGGAAACCAGGCCCTCACCAGCACCAAGGGCGGGAACAGGACGGGACCCGGAACGGACACCCCGGGAGAAGCTGCGATTGGAGAGAACGGGAGCAGCCGGGACTGGGGAGGCTCGTGGGTCCCGGCAGCAACAGGAATGTCATTGGGGGACAGGAATGTAATTGGGGGACACCAACAGCAGGAACCGAGGGGAGGGAGGAATTGTAACAACTGTCTCAAGTAACACTACAAAAGGGCCCTCCGGAGAGGGTAACATTGCACCTGACTGCCGTCACATACCTAGCGCTGTTAATTAATTTTTGGTCTGTGGCTTTTCTTTTAGTTTGTCTGTAATTAATACTGATTAATGTTTAATCAGTGAGCTCGTTTCTCACATAATGGGATTTAATAAAAACCTCATTTATGGATTGTAACAACAGGTCAGCTGGGAAGGGTGTGCCTCCACCAGGGAGACAGACCCCGAGCGACAAATTGGTACCATTTTTATGCCCTCTCCCACACAGGGAGGACCCTGTCTCCTTTCCCATTGGGTGAGGTACTTGGAGACTTACACTCTTCCTGACTGTCTATTCCCAATTCCCCTCTCCTTTTATTGGTCCCCGATAACTTTCAAGAAGTGCAAGAGAAATTGTACTCAAGCAACAAGCTCTTTTTAAACCGCAAATGGAAATCAACTTATTCTCCTCCTCTACCTTCTTGTCTGCAAACTGTAATGGCTGAAGCAAAACCATAGTTTTATTTCTCACACTTTCCAAACTGCTTGGTGTGAAGTGGATAGGGAAGTGCTGCTTCCCCTTTGGCTGACAGCATCCCAGCTAGGTTGTAATCCCTCCCATGTGGTCCTTTGAATGACCTTACTTGCAGCGGGATGGGGCCAAGGCCGACTGAGAGCTTGCAGCCTTTTGGGGGGATGTTTCTTTTCTGTTTTTCTTTTCTTTTGCCTTTCCACAGCACTCTTGGCACCTCAACCCTTCACCTTTCACATTCTACCCATTCCACAGCAGACTGTCTCTGCTTTCCCCACCACTTTTCCTCCTTGCCTCCTTCCCCATGCTGTTTTCTTCTTCCAGAGCTCCAAATTTTGCAGGAGCACCACACCAAGGCTCCTTCCTACCTCATCTTCATCTTACTACATTCTATCTTGCAGTATTATTTAAACAGTTACCAGAGGTGAAGCATCAAGCCAAAACGTTAGGTGCAATGGGCATACTTCGTTTCCAAACTTAAAGGCAAACCTTCTACCTTGGTAAACAACAAGTGATAATCAATTTTCATTTGCTTTTTAAAGTCAATTTATTACTATAACCAAATGCAATAGCACTTGATAGATGCATACAGGTATGATTAGACACTGATAAAGACTTGTGAATCTTTCTAAAACTTTTTATATTCCCATGGTGTTTTGATCAAACTGTTGTCTGGAATTCCCAGGATACGCCTTTTCAGTAAACATATTGCCCATATTGATACAGGACAAAACAGTCAATCCTTGTTTGTTGAGCTACACAAATGCTTGTTAAATAGATATCTCTTTTTAAATATTAAATATTAAGTGATCAGCTGATTGAGGCAGGGAGGGAGGAAAAGGAGAAGCAGGACTTGTCCACCATGATGTTCTTTCACTGCTGTCAGCCCCAAAGAAATTATGATAGAGTAATGATGAGCTCATGGAATACAAGGTTGTAAGGGAAACTAAACAAGTGATGGGACTGAGGAAATGGCCTCAAATTGTTCTAGGAAAAGTTTAGATTGGCTATGAGGAGCAATTGCTTCCTAGAAAAATTTGTCAAGCTTTGGAAAAGGCTGCTTAGGGAAGTGGTTGAGTCGCCATTCTTGGAGGTATTTAAAAGACATAGTTGTGGTGCTTAGAGATAAGGCATAGTGGTGGATTTGCAGTGCTGGGTTAAATGTGACTTGACAGTGCTGAGTTAATGGTTGCACTCAATGATCTTGCAGGTCTTTTCCAACCTTAACAATTCTACAATTCTATGATCCTATGATTTAAGAAAGAAAGAAAACAAAAAAAAGTAGGTTACATAATGTTCATTTCTTACAATTTTCTCCCAGAACTGTGTATTCACCTTGGAAAAAAGTGGAGATGATTTTGTTTCTCAAACAGTTGCACACAGCCTTTGCATCAGCAGTTTTCAAAGGAAGACATCGGGAAGGAAAAAGTAGCAATGTCACCATATCTCAGGACCTACTAGAAAGATGAAAGGTAATACCATCCCCTTCAAAATGATTTTGAGGATATGAGAATGGAGGATAGCATCTGGGAAAATTTTATTCCAGTTTAACCTGAATTCCCTGCCCTCATCTCCCATTAGATGCATATCACTGTCTCCTGTGAAAAGATTGTTTTCCTAACCTGTAGCCTTGGAACAAGTTTCTGCAATGTACTGTGCCACCACTCTCATATCACAGAATTACATAATCACAGGATAGGTGAGGTCATCTGGTCTAATCCCTCTGCTCAAGCAGGGCCATCTAAGGCTGGTTACTGCAGATCATATCCAGACGCCTTTGAAATATCTCCAAGGGCTTACAGTCCATAGTGTTTCTGGTACAATCTCTCCCAGTGCTCAGTCAGCCTCACAGTACTAGGGTGTGGTCAGAGGGAACCTCATGTTTTTCACTTTGTGCCCATTGCCTTGAGCTCTGTCACAGCGCACTACTGAAAAAGTCTGACTGTCTTCTTTACATTCTCCCTTCAGGGAGAACACTTCTCAGTCCAGAGCACAGTGCTCCAGGGGTCCTCTCACCAGTGCTCAGTAGAGGGGTAGGATCACCTCCCTTCACCTGCTGGCCAATACTGTGTGTAAGGCAGCTGAGGATACCATTAATGCTGCAAGGACACTTTGCTGGCTCATATTCACTTTGATGTTCACCAGGATCTCTGGGCCTTTTTTTTGCAGTGCTGCTCTATAGACGGGCAATCCCCCAGCATAGATTGGTGCATGGGGTTCCTCTCCAGGAGCAGGACTTTGTGTTTCCCTCTCTTAAACTTTATGAATAGTCTTCTAGCTACCTATTTCCCCAGCTTGTATGTGTATATATCCATATACATGCATATTTATTTCTTTTCCAGACAATGTTGTCAGGATTATACTACAAGTTGCAAACTTTAATCAAAGCATCTCTCTTTCACTCATATTTCAGAAAATCAGTTCAGATGCTTTATATTTTGTGAATGACTGGTCATATTTATAGATGCAACAAGCAAATTACAAATGGGCAACTGGTTGAACAACTTGGCCATTCACATTGCTTTTATTATGGTGGTATTGGTTGTCTTATTGAATCTCATGGAAGAGCACAAACACATAGTGTTAAAATCAAAGTTAAGGGCTTTGCAAACCCACCAACTTTTCTGGTAATTAGTTGTTAATTCAAAACTTGTTTTCTATATATATAGAGAGAGGAGGAAAGTCCCGAGTTGGATGCTAGGGGGTGCTAACAGTGGCAAGAAACTCAATAGAAACAGCAATTGCAGTTTATATACCTAGAGGCTCTATAAGCTATGGAACCCCACTAAGACACAAACCGATTACAAAGACAACAGCCCGACAATATTCGCAAAATAGAAAACTACTCCTCCAAGCTGGCTGGTGAGCTGTAGAACAAGGGAAGGAAGGGAAGAAAGGCTGGCCAAAGATGGTACTGATCCCTGTCTAGGAGCCTCTGGAAAAGGACAGTGAAAAGGACCCCTTGGGGAAACCCAACAGGAAGCTATCTCAGTTACATTGCTGCTGGGTGGTCTCCTGCTGTCACTGTTTGAGCTCTGATGATGGTGTCTCCTGGGAGAGACAAGAAGGGGCAGCAGCAAACCCTCTCTCGACGATAATGAGGCCGGTAAAGGCTGAACTTCCCTGTCTCTGGCTTTTTATGGGCCGTCCAATCTCACGTTTTCTTGGGGCAGCCCTTCTGTGTGCACTGCCTTCCAGTTGGACAGTGGCACATGGGTGTCACCTCTCTCTGAGATCTTACCACCCCACAGGCACCCCGGGAGGCAGGCTTCAGCATCCTTGCCTGTTTCCCTTCTCAGGAGAACAGAAAAAAAAAGTTTTAAACAGATTAAACATCCCCCTCTCCCTCCCTGCAAGGAAAAAATCCCAGGTTGAACCCATTACAGGACACGACTGTGATATAGCACTTTCCTGCAAACACAAAACATGCTAGTAATGAACTGAAAATCCATACTGTGTAATAGTTAACATTTTCAAGGACAACCCAATTTACAAGAAAAGCTTTTGTTGATTTCACAAAAATTAAAGCAGTGTCAATTTATACAACATTGTTGGCTATTACCTATCTGAAGGAATCTGGTGACAAATAATACCTTTTACCACTCAAATTATAATCTTACATAAAAATGAGATATAAATACATATTCAGATGTCTTGCATTTTTCTTTTCTACGTATATCCTCCACAGTCACATTTTAGTTGAAGTAATTTCTATAATACAAGTAAATGATTTGCCTCAAAGAATTCAAGTCCCACAATTAAAAGCAATTGTTAGTCTTAGTGGATGTACCCAACATGTCAAAAAAAGTGGTATCCAATTTAACTTCTTCATGGGCCTGACTGATACCATGACTCTGCACAGCAATTTTACTGAAACAAATTTTGGCGGAATGGCAGATTATAATTTATTGCTCTGTCATTCATTTAGGTCTCTCAGTTTTGCAAACATATTGTCTCTCAGTTTTGGAGATGTATTTTCTGGATCATGAAAACATACCTCTGTTACAGCATTTAAAAAACTCACTTGGCCCTTGAGTTTTTCCTTTTGTTTACCAAATTTGATACAACACTAGTATTCTGGTGACATTTTGTATTCAACTTGTTCAGCTGCAGACCCAGCGTTTAAATGAAACAGGACCAACTATGTTAGACAGATGTCTTTTTAAAAGGCATTTTGAAAATCTTCTTTTGAAAAATATACATTGTTCTATATAAATAATTTTCCTGTCTGAAACATGTTTAACATTAAAGAATAAATCTTAGCTGCATCACAAAATCTCATAAAAAGAGTGAAATAAATATTAGAAGCTATAGCAGGACTTAAACCATGAAGTAACAGAAAGTAAAGAAGAAGATGAGAAAATTAGCTAAAATATTTGGAAAGGAAAAGTAGAAGAGATCTGCTGTGGAGTAGCTGCTGGTAGCTGGAAGAACTTTGGCAAACTATGTAGCATGTCTGTGTATTGATTTCCTCCATGTTTTTGTCTTGCATTTTTCATAAACTGATCACGTACTTTTGCTACTTTCAGACGATGTGCTTATCTTTCATCCTTTGTTCATTTGAAGATACAACAATGGATTCATAAGGAAATGTTGATTGAAGGTCTATGACAGGAATGTTCATGTCTGTGAACCAGGGAATAATCAAGGAACTAGCCAAGAACACAAGATCCCCCGTCAGTGTTTCTGTGCAGCACAAGCCATTTGATGTATTTTTCTTACATATGAATTTTCTATTTGTGTATGGATACACACATCTCTATCTCATAACCCCACCATATTTATATAATGACAAAAAAAGAAAGATCATCAATGTTATCCTTTTTTATCTTTTTACCTTTCATTTAAAGCCTTATTTTTGTTTTAAAAAGCTGTAAATTTTCACATATAATGCAAGTTTCATAGTTCCATAACTTATCTATCTATAAACTTTATAAAAGGTCCTTTTTTGGGATCCCTTTTGTTCAGGGCAGACTTACTTCAAAGAAACAAAAGAGAGGATGAGACTGGGAGAACTAGGTCTCTGAAAACAGGCTTTTCATTGATCTTCAAGAAAAATCATGAGTAACTATTTTAATGAACTTGAGATTTTTCAGTGACACACTTTTATAGGGTGCCATATTGCTTCTTATTGCTAATCACCATTCAAATGGATTCCTGATTTTCCTCGTTAGGAATTCTTATTAGAGAAAACTTCCTCAAAGGGAAACTGCTGTGTTCTAACCTTTTTTGTTACACTTATTTCCAAGGACAAATGGGCACTTAGCCATCCACTTGCTGTGCAAAACACTTAATGGAAAGACACCAAACTAATTTTCTTCACAGAGAGCACTTCCTGCAGCCAATTTATTTTATTTTGCTGCTCATAATAATAATTAATCATTTCTTAAACAATCTCTTTTTTTATTAATAGTGCCACTTGAATACGAAATGTTGTATTGATAAGAAATGTTATGCAGAAATAGATGGGATATCTTGCCATAAAATAAAGACACCAAACGTAATCCCAAAATGCACAAAAACACAATAAGACTACGCACAATACAGCTGAGAATAGGTAATTGATATGTAACATCCACATCTAACATGAACTACCCAAAGTAACTTTGAGTACTGACATCGAAAAGTGTACTCAAAATCACATTAGCTACGGACATAACATCTGCAAGTTCTAGGCCTTACCTTTTGACGATTACCTACAGAAAGCTACTTATGCAATATTACTGTCTGTTCTTTCAGATCAAATATCTGTTCTTACACCAAAAATCTTCCTCACTAAAACTTAGGATCACCAGTCAGTGGGCCAGTGAAACCAGTGTGGTAAGACAGTGTTACAGTATATTCAAATGAACTGTTGTATCATATGCATATTTCAAACCAGCCATCATGACACTTCAACAAATGCAGTGCAGTGCCCTTTCCCATGAACCCCAGTACAATGCAGACACCTTGTTGCCAAAGGAAAATAATCTTTCAGTGCTTTGAGCCCAAAAGAAAAGAAAATCTCTCATGCTTATCCTACAATTTCTACACTGAGGGTGATTGCACCTGAGCTGGAAGAACCACAATTAATCACCTTAACTCAGCCATGAGGAACTCCAGCGAGTGGGTTTTGACCCACAGGCTAAGATAACAATTTGGAAACTGATTGCTGTAACACTGTATCCACTTCCCATTTAATATGCAAGTTATCATTTAAATATTTATCTGTAATAATAAAAAATTGATAACAAGCATAAACCCTTTTCAGCATTTTGAATGCACACACTAGTTAATGAACTCAGCAGCATCTTCTGCAGTTGGTGTCATTTTGTATTTTTTATAGAAGGGAATCAAAATAAAAATGTTGTGTCATGGTCTTCATCCTGAATTTTGTGTTGCTCTGGCAACACAATGGGACTCTATTTGATTTAACCACCTGTCTCAGTCAGGCTTGTCCCTCGTGGGTAGGAAGCAAGACCGTAGTGAAATTTATTTACCAGAGTGTAGGCATTGAGTCAGTCTAAAAACTGGAAATTTTACTTTACTCTGGTTTATTCTAGCCTAATTGGACAGTGGTAAGTTTTGTAAAGTAGCATTCAGCACCATATAGAACTTGATTATTTCCAGCCTAGTTTTTCCTTTTATGAAGAGTGTATGAAATCCCAACATAGATGTGTGAAGCTGCAATAGGCCACTTAGCAGTTCTCAGAGCAAGGGATGAGCTGTCTGTTCTGAAAGCGCAAGCTCTTGCAAATTGAACTCTCTGCTGTCTTCTTCCCATTAAAATGAAAACAAACTGCTAACTTGCTTCCTACAAACAGGTCTGAGTTTGTTTGTGAAAGTTAAGTGCCATCTTCCAGGAAACTTCTGCATTAATGAAGTTCTGTGAGATGTTAAATTTTTGATTCGACACCATATTACTGGCACACATGTAGGCACATATTTTTTAGCCCTGATAAAACTGGGGAAACTCGTATTTTGATGCTTGACAGCAGTGAACACTTCATAAAATATATCACTCAAGTAGTTCAATTAATAAACACCTTTCTGGTCACCATCTTTCTAATGCCACCTATTTATGAATTCTGAAAGGAGCCTCATATGACAGCAGTGCCTATTAAGTCCCATATGCTCAAATGTATGACAGAATGCAAATGCAAATGCAAATACAAATACATGACATAGTCCTCCACAGAGCCAAATGCCAGTAAAAACTTCTGTTCCAAGCCACTTACAAATGGTAAAACATAACAAGCAGAATTTTCCTACTTGTGCTTCCCATTGGTCTAGGTCTTCTCATCCACACTTTTACTTAGGTTACACATTCTTTAGGAATGACATATTTGTGATTTGTGCCTGAGATATATATTGCCTAAGGGACCTGAGCAAAATACCAGTCTCTTAGTCTTTTTAATAGTACAATTAGCAACACTAGGATAGAGACAAGAACAGAAGGATGTCTCCAGGCTCCTTCAGGATCCTGTCAGGTGTACATTACTTCTTGCACTTTTCTTGCCTGCCAAGGGGCCCGTTTGCTGTGCAGGCACAGTTAGAGAACAGCCTTTGTTCAAGTCATGCCTGACACAGGACATTCAAATGTTTTAGGATGTTTTTTGCCTTCCTTACCAAAGGAATAGGACTTTTAAAGTTACTCCCCTTCTGAAGTCACTGCACCTTTCATGTGTCATGGATTCACCTCAGATGGGACCCAAGCTCCAAGCAGCTGCTTACTCACCCCCTCCCTCAGCAGTGGGATGGGGGAAAGTATAGAAAGGATAAAAACTCATAGGTTGAGATAAAGACAGTTTAATAGGGAAGCTGTGCATGTAAGCAAAGAAAAACAAAGAATTAATTAACTTCTTTCCATGGGCAGCCAGGTGTTCAGCCATCTCCCTGAGAGCAGGGCTCCATCACATGTAATGGGGACTTGGGAAGACAAAGGCCATCATTCCAAATGTCCCCACATTTCTCCTTCTTCCCCCCACTTTACACACTGAGCACGATGTTATACGGTCTGGAACATTCCTTAGGTCAGTTTGAGACAACAGTCTCCTCCCAATTTCCCATGCATCCCAAATCTCCTTGCCATAATGGCAGTACAAAAAGGAGAAAAGGCCTTGGATCCATGTAAGCTCTGCACAGCAATACCAAAAGCATCTTTAATATTATCACTGTGTTCAGCACAAATCCAAAATCTAGTCCCATACTAGCCACTGTGAAGAAAATTAACTCTACACCTGCCAAAAGCAGCAGGCTGTTACTCCAGCTAGTTCTTGCCATCAGAATGGCTGGATTCCCAAAGTATTCATAGACCTTGTAATCTGAACGTAAAGCTTAACCTGCCAAAAAAGTAGAAGTTTAAAACTGTATTTGGAGCCTTTGAACTATTCAAAAAAAAATAAACATACATTTGGAGCAAAGTGGAGTAAAAAATTGTTTTCATGCAGATTGCCCACGTTTGGCTTTCCTGAAATTGTTCTGTGTTGAAAGGACCACAAAAGATGAAATTAAAAGTCTCTTTCTGCTGGACACTTTATTGTGGAAATGGAACAGTGAAATTATTACAATTAGTATATAAAATCAGCATGACAGAGAGAGTAGTCATATGAACACACAGAGCGCAAGCCACTTACTCATTTACTCATATGTCACTTCTACAAAAATTGTAGAAGAAATGAAGCCTTCTAACAAAATCTGGCTAGGTATTTTTTATTTTTTTTAAAGCCTACTGAATGGGGAATCATTTTGCTGCAAGTGCTATTACTGTTAATGAGAGAAAGAGGACAGTTAATTTCATGCATATTTTATTTGGAATTCACTCCATCCATGAAGCAATTTCACGTAACAGTAGGTGGAATACAAACAGGCTAAATTGACAGCATGTATGTGGTAAAGAAGACCAATTAAAACCAGAAGGGAATATTTTGTAAAAATAATACTTTGACAGCATAATAGAAGCCTTCCTGTTCCAATTCAAGTGGAAACACATGCAATCTAAATTGTGCTAGCTAATCCAAAAGACTAGTCCTCAAGGTAAAAATACACAGCAGGTTGGGCTCTGCCATCTTTTCTATTAATTTTGCAATGACAATAAAAGCAAGGAAACAGTTCTACCCTCAGTGCTTGTGTGCAGAAAACCCTGCCTGCTGTTACTGTTGGTTCTTGTGCATGTTAAGAAAGACCTAACTACAGAAGGCTTACACTGGTGTGTTCACATCAGCCAGCTGCAGTAACCCATTTGTCTATTGAAGGAGTACCCGATTTTGTTCTGTAATAAGAAGGTGCAGTAAGGATAAAAGACCCACTAATTATTTGTGCCAGAAAGATATTTTTGCAGATCACATGCGTGCACGATTTAGGTAATACCTGTGCAAAATCTGCAGCATGCAATGTTTTGAGCTGTCAGCCATGAAAGTCGTATTCTGAATTGATTGTGGAGATCAGCGTGGAAGAAAAGCTCATCCAACCTTGAGGCTGCAGTTTTAAAGAAGGCGGTGAATTATAACTCTCAGTTCAGAAATCTTGAAGGCAGATGATAGTGTAGTTTGTCACCTGGCCATTTATCTGTTTCACTTTTTTCAAAATGCTTCTGCAGGGATGTGCATGTAAAACATTTATAAATATTTTGAGATGCCTGATAACCCTGCTCTGACACTATCTTATTTTTTAATATCAGTTTCCTTGCCTCTAAAAATTATTGCCTGAAGCTACTAGACTCAAATGCTTCATACCACTTCAAGCAAGCTGATACTGCAAACAGTATGTCTGTTCAGAGCTATCACCAAGCAGAGGTTTAATTTTTTTAGAATTTTTTTTTTTTTGTTCTGAAAGGGAAATCAGACAGACATGATAGACATGTTCAAGGTGCTTTATAGTCCTTGTATTATTTCTGTGAACTCCCTATTCCCTTATAACCACTTCTTCAGATCAATAACATTCCCTTTTTTCCACAAGGCCATGATTGTACTATAGTCCACATAAACTGGAAATATAATCCAAGTCCAGTACTTTGTATATTGTATCCCTGGAAAGTGTTTGAGTACCTATTAATGAACTTTTCTAAAGCAGTTATATCTGTGGTCAGCTAAAATACATAAGCATAATGACAGAAGGGAGTTTAAAGGAAGAAGACTTTGAAGAGTAAGAGAAAACCAGCAGATTGATGCACAAGAAGAGGCTGACAGAGCAGCAGGCATGCGACACAACCACAGAGACTCAGTTTGTTGAGAAATTTTGCTTAAAGGATGCTAGGCTGCTCTGACAAGCTAGAGGAGAAGAGATATTTGAGCTGATGATGGTAAACCTGAATGATGGTGGAGAATTTCAGAGAAGTTACAAAAGAAGGAAAATTAATACATGATGATTTCTTTTTTAATTTGGCACATAAGAGAGTTATGCAGAGAGGTGAGTCAGGGAAGGTGCAGACATGAGAACTTGAGTGATGGACAAGTGATAAAGGTATAAACATTGTCCAAATTGCTTACTTTGGAAAGCAACTACATCAGAGCAATCTTCTCTGCGCATCAGATTATATTTTGCAGGACCTCAAAGGGATTATGGCATTATTTTAGTAGTCTGCTTACAAAATGTCATTCAGCATAGAAATGATCCATGTGTTAAAAAGAACAAGAGAAGAACATGTGCCTGCTTTCCAATTAATTACTGCAGAAGCTTACTAAGAAGAAAAACCTCAAGGGCATAAATGAATTGCCCATGTCTTTATCAACATTTGGTGCTGATGGTGAGGTGAAAAAAAAGAAACACTCTGCACAGCTGTGAAAATCCAGGATCAATATTTCTGTCTGACTTTCACAAAAACAGTACTAATGAAAACTGAATTTATGAGTAACGTGAGACAATTTCATTATGAAATTGTTAAAGGCCATGGAACTCCATAGCATTTTTGTCAATTTATCTTTTCCAAAACAGAACTGTATTTTTCAACCAAATGTATGGATTTGTGTCCAGACAACTACAATTCAGAAAGGAGGATTTATCAGTATTTAGCCCCAACTTTTCTTTTTCCAGCGGACAGAAAGCACAAAGGGACAGAAAAAAACACGACTTGTATCACTTTCTAACTCAGCAAATGTTGCAAAAAATTAATAATAAACATCTTAAACATCTCAGTAAGCTTTTGCCCAACTAAAAAGTTAGTAAGCCAGACAGTGACATTTTAAATGCTTCATCTCCGAGGACTTTTTGTTCATTCTCACACAGAATTGTTTGAGAATCAGTTATTCTATTTTGCTGACAGCATGTATTATTAGCACTGATTCTCCCCAGTCTTTAATCAAGCCTTTCTGAGTAAACATTTGGTTATGCACTACCTTTCCAACCTGCTTAGAAGATATCCCTGTCAAAGCAAAGTATGATCAATGTGCTACATCACATCAAGCCGTATCTTAATGTACCTCAAAGTTCACAGAAGTATTTTAAAGATGTAAATTAACATGTACATTCACCACAAAACATATAAAGGAAGAAAAGTGGCCAAATTGGGAAAAGTCACCTTTAGCTTATGTTATTTCTCCCACTAATGCTTGCTTATAAGTCTTTCTTGATGCCATAGTTTTTTTATTTTTACTACCAAGTTCTCTCCATTACACTTCACGATTTAGAGAAGTTGTTAGGAGGACCTTAAAACCTCTCCTTTATCAGCAAAAGCAACATTACTGCAGGAACTAATGATAAATGCTGGCTCTACCTAGTCCTTCTCTGTCAGACACTTACTGATCTGCCCACTTGTCAGTCCTTGGTACTCCAGCTCTTGAGATAGATGAAATTTAATGATAACTTGATGACTGGTCTAAAACGTATTTCTCTTTGTATATCATTACAATGGAAGCTAATTCCATGACAAGAATATGAGTTATCTGCCCCAGGGAGACTGAGCCAAGAGCTTACCTTCAGCTTGGACTTAATGAGCATGTCTGAAAATTTTCTTATTTTGTAAAGTGGAGCAACAGTAAGATATTTGCAACCTTTTCCAAAGACGGATTCCTAATCACTTTGAAATAAATATATATGTGGTCCAGCCTTTTTAGTACATGACTGGAAAATGAGAAAAGACCTGTTTGACCTGAATTCTCACCCATAGCTGAAGGACGGATCAGAGCTTAGATGGAGCTCTACCCCCACACCGATCAGCTGGTGAGGTATCACATACCAGTTAATTTCGTGAGTTCACACAGTAGTTACTGACATCTAGTCAGTGTAGTAAATGATGTTGACAAAGTGGTTCATCTGATTAACACAGAAATCTACTTGAGGATTAAATTAATCTGTCCCTAACACCCCCCTATCTTAACTAGGTCTTCATTGACTAAAAATGGAATTTGTTATACTTAGATGTGAAAGCCTATGAACACCAACCTGGATATCATGCACTTGCTCCCTGCTGGGCTTTTATGTGTTTTTTATGTTATTTGCCCAATTTGGCAAATATTCAAATGCAAGATGCAATTTAGGTATATTGAGAACAGATGATGAAAGGAGGGAGTGAAATATATTTAGGGGCAGAAGCTCATTCAAAAGACATAATCATGCTTATAGTTGTGCTGGTTGCTCTACTGGACATGCTGTGGGCTCCTTGTGGAGTCTGGGTTCTCAAGGACATCATGTCCCACAGCAGCTCCCCAAAGTGTGCATCAAGAGAGACCCTGTGATAGCCCTGGGCCTCCGTTCCTTTCAAGTGTCTGAGCCACTAGGCTGGTTCCTTCTGGAAGCTTCCAGGAGCTAGGTTGAATTCCTAGTGGAAGCTTCTGTCTTTCAGGACTAAACTCTCCTTGAGCAGCTGTATTTTTCTACCCTCACTGGGAACAGCAAATCCCTCAAGGTCTGAGGCATCATTTCCTCAAAGGAATGTTAAAAATCTCTGTTCTATTTGCTGCTTCGTACTGACCTCTCCCTATCCTCTTGCACTTGCCTTGTTGTTTTACCTCAGCTAGTGCAGCAACAAACAGTTGTAGCTACAGAAATAAGTGAAAAGTTCTGAACAATACTGATGAGAGCAAGCCAGTGCTCACATGTGAATGCAACAGACGTGGCAGGGGAAGAAGGAAAAACCAAAGTGAGTAACACTAGTGAGGGGAGAGACCATGTCTTCCCTTCTTTTTAAGGCTCTGTTTAGAGCCTTGAAGGTTTTCATATTTTCTTGCTACCTTGCCTGGAACATCTAGCACTTGGGTTTATATTATGTTTTATTTATATTAGATTATTTGAGAGATGTTATCTGTCCTAGTTATATCTCTATATGATAAGAACAATCCAAAGACTTCAGACTTACATGCTCCTAAGTTTAGGTATTTTGAGGATAATAGTCACTTCTGCTTTTCAAGGAGCTATTTTATTCAAAATAGAAGTGAACAAGATCCTCCTAGGTAAATACATCAATTGTTTTAAAGCAATCCCCAAATAATAAAAGATATGCTTAACTGAAGTTACTTTATGAATAAGAATATGAATAAAATGAAAATTTTCTCTTTGGTCTCGTCAAGTCCATACTCTGCCTTTAACAAAATTTTACAGGTAAAAATGAAAGCAGAATATGTCTCTATAGTTCTAAACGGTAAAAAAACCAACATGAGATTGCAACTGTAAAATGAAGAAATAGCATATGTGAATGACCACTGAAGTGTCTAAGAGTCTATCCGTTGGTAGGCTTTGCTTGTTCTCCACCCAGTGATTTCAAATGCATTAACACCAAAATGCATTAATAGACACCTGACAGTTCTGGGTTTTGGTACTGAAGAGTTCTAGTGCAACACAGCCCTGCCCTGCTCTTGCACTGGAAAGTCCATTTTAGGGGATGGGAATTAAAAGGTTTGTATGCTCTCTTCCCACATATCTTAAATCATGTTTTTCAGTATTTGGGGGAGAAATGAAGAGCTGAATTCGGAAGTCTTCCTATGTCTTTCCCTGAAAAAAATTTAAGATCTAAGATTGCAGGTTTTGATCAGTGTATTACACATCTTTAACTAGCAGATAATGAAGAAAATTATTTTGCTATCTCTTGATATTTTACTGCTATAGTTACAACATTTGGTGTGCTATTTTTGAGTAGTTTGATAGAAATATGAACTGTCATTTAAAAAAAAATAAATTCTAGACTAGGGAGAAGCTTGAAATTATGTTCCAAATAATTATCTCAATACTTAATTGCTTAAAAGCAAATGTAAAGAAGGCAAATTTCTTGTCCCTTTGAAAATTCTTTTGATCATAAGAGTCTCAGGGTTAGGAAATGCTTGGACTAGCAATGCCTATATTAATGGAATTCCTCAGCTACAAGTTGGAACCAGCTGAAGAAATCAAGTTTAAGGTGACTCACTACAGATCACATGAGGCATAAATAGCAAATGTAAATTTGACATAGCTATGCTTTTCCTGAGATATTGACAAAATTTATCCCCTGTTCTTCCCTGTTAACAGCAAAAATAAACTGACTTTTTTTACTTTGAAAGTAAAATATGCAGCCAGTAACTATATGTGGCAGACCAACTGCTAAACTGACGTCACGGTCATCTTAAAAAATAAACTCATGACAAACAGAAGTGTATCCATCACCATTTTTATTCTGAGATGCTAATGGAAAACCTTTCTACATCACTTTTGGCAATGAGGACTCTAAAATCACTGCTTCAGGCTGACATCAACCTACTGGGTGCTTTGTATCTTTTTCTAGTGAACATAGAAGAATGCCTACACTCAGGAACAAACCAATGTACTTCTTATGACAGAGCTGATTGAATAGTTTGAGTTTTCTGCAAGACAATTTTTCTGGGGAAACCTATTTCAAAAGCTGTATAAAGCAATTAAACCTAACTTTAGCATTAGTGTAATCCATAGAGCAGGTTCTTTGGAGCATTTTACTCCACTCAGCTACTGAAGCTTCACAAAAATAGAAACCAGTCACAGGCGCTATATTGAGCATTGCCCTGACATAACGTCTGCAGAGGGTGTATGATTACACATCTGACACATCTTAAGGGTGTTGCCACATTTGGCTGTCAGCTCTAACAACCCTTTCTCCTCACCTGAATAGTACCATTTTATAAAGGAACCTTCATTTGCTAGGAGTTAGTCTAAATGCAGAATCAGCCGGTCTTCTATGCTGCTATTTCAAGGAACTCAGTGGCCTGGGAGAAACTGACAAAGGGAGTAAGCAGCATTTCTTTCCTCTTCCATGATAACTAGACTGGCAGCAATGGGAGGAATCAACTGAAATCATGATGCGTATTTGTAGATGCAGGGAAGTTGGAGAGATGAAATTACAGACAATGCTTCCCATTTTTTTCCTGTATTGTTCTGGATGACTCAGTTATTTTAATCAAAAAAAAATCCAAACCAAACCCACCTGTCTACCTCTCAGTAGTTCTTTATCAACCACCTTTCATAGTTAGATGGAAAGACAAAGTTAAATTGGAACTACATTTCCACTGTTTATCAGGCTCTTGATAGAGCCAACAGTCAGTAGCATTCAAGAGCAGTTTATATGTCTTGTGGATTAGCTGTTCTGGGAGAGCAGAGAGCAGAGGCTTCAGAGGTACTACACAGAGGGTTCTCTGCTCCCCACTCTTACCTATCTGTCAGGATACTCAAGTTGTCTGTTAAGTTTCTTGTTTTCGTGACACCATTTTAACCTTTCCTGAGCTGACCACTCCAGGTATCTTATTGGGAGAATATATCTCTGAATTGAATTCACCCAAGAAATACTTATTTCAGTGACCAATCTTATTCTCCGGGGAGACTATGCATACCTCTTTCTCTGACTACTTATATTAATAGATAACCGAGTTCAAATTATAATTATTTCTTATTTTGTCTGTCTTCATGTGGTGGTTTAAACCACTGTTTTTACTAGGGGCATGCCCAGTGATGACGAAAAGACTAAACAGAATTTGAACAGCAGGGAAACAGTGTATTCGCCCAGGACTCAACCAAGGGAAAGAAAAAAAACAGCTTAGGGGAACCCCAGACTTAACACAAAAATTACCCCCCACAAAGTCACGCAAAAGGGAAAGAAAAAAAAAAAGGGAAATAAACAAACTGCTTCTCAAAGGCCAAGCAGGCTGGTTGAGGAAAAGCAGGGGAAAGGAAAGCCACTCCTCTCTCTCTCTCTCTCTTCCTCCAATGGTATCACTCCCAGCCCTTGAAGTCTCTGCAAAAACACAAAGAAGTGAAAAGCACCCCCCACATCAGAGAAGCCACTTGGGGAAGCTTTTCACTTGCGATTGTGTTGGCTTGGCTCTGGTGCCGATGAAGGTGGGCGGAGTCAAGCCGCAGGGCCTGGAAGCCAGGAGGAGAGGGGCCGTGCTGCTGCTCCTCAGCTTGCAGGAAGCTGAAGAGAGAAAGAGCTGCTGTCTTCAGGCTTTTTAAGCCCTCCAAGTCCCGTGTGATTCTCGCTGTCTTCTTCCCAGCTTCACCCTCTTTGATTGCCCAGCGGTCAGGGCTCCACCTCCCATCCGAGATCTTCACTCCCAGCAAAATGGCAGTTCCTGCCAAAAACCACGAGCTTGTTGCTTGTAGGCGTCATGTTTCTGCCAGCTACGGGTCGCCTGCGCCACCCTCGGAATGGCTGCCATCTCCCCAGGGCATCCCCACAAAGAGGGGTCCCCGAGGCCAGCAGGACTGCAGGACTCCCTGCCGGGCTTTTTCATGTGCCGCGGTGCTGGTGCGGCTGCCGCCCGCTGCTGACTGCGGCTACCGCCCAAGGGAACGAGGAGCGGCGCTGCTGGGAACTGCCACCGCTTGTACTATGCAACCGGGTCTGCGTGCACTCTGCGCCGCACCAGCGTGGACTTGGACTTGCTGCAGCGCGGCCGCTGCTGCTGCTGGCACTGCTGAGCTGGCTCTGTGCTGTGCTGGGCTTGCTGGCAGCCGCTGCCGGGGCAGGGAAGGCGTGCACGTGGCAGTGCTGAGCCAGGCTTGGTGTTGCAGCCACGTCTGAGTGCGCTCTGCACTGGTGAGGGAACATCACAGAATCACAGAATCACTAGGTTGGAAGAGACCTCCAAGATCATCTAGTCCAACCCTTACCCTAGAACCTCAACTAGACTAGACTATGTCACCAAGTGCCACGTCCAGCCTTTTTTTAAACACATCCAGGGATGGTGATTCCACCACTTCCTCGGGCAGTCCATTCCACAGCTTTATTACTCTTTCTGTGAAAAACTTCTTCCTAATATCTAACCTATACCTCCCTTGGTGCAGCTTGAGACTGTGTCCTCTCGTTCTGTCAGTTGCTGCCCGGTGGAAGAGACCAACCCCCACCTGACTGCAACCTCCTTTCAGGAAGTTGTAGAGAGCGATAAGGTCACCTCTGAGCGTCCTTTTCTCCAGGCTAAACGTGGCCGGTGCTTCCTGCCCGTCCCCGCACTGGCACTGTCCACGAACGGGGACACTGCCGCCAGCCGCTGCCGGGGGAGGGAAGGCATGTGCATGCACGGCAGCTGGGCTCTGCTCCTCTGCTGCTGCCCATCCGCGTCTCTGCTGCTGTGCTGAGCTCTTGGTGAGTCCNGTGGCCGGTGCTTCCTGCCCGTCGCCGCACTGGCACTGTCCACGAACGGGGACACTGCCGGCAGCCGCTGCCGGGGGAGGGAAGGCATGTGCATGCACGGCAGCTGGGCTCTGCTCCTCTGCTGCTGCCCATCCGCGTCTCTGCTGCTGTGCTGAGCTCTTGGTGAGTCCCTGCTAGAGAAGAACTGTGGGGAGATGGCTGGGGCGACCTCCCACCTCTCCTGAGCGGGAGAGAGACTGAGCAGGAAACATGGGCTGCCTCAGCCCCTCCACCCCAGCTAGCTCCGAGGGCAAGGGGAGGGAAGAGCTAGGGAAGACCGTAGGGAGATGGCTGGGGTGACCCCCTCCTCCTTCAAGTGGGAGACCGAGCAGGGACATGGGGCTGTCTCAGCCCTCCTGCCCCAGCCAACCCAGAGGGCAGGAGGGGGGAGGGAGGTGTGAAGAGCCTGAGCTTTTTTAAGGGAAAAAAACAGGGTTTACAGAACCAGGGTTTATGACAGAGCAGGGAGCCGAACAGTTTAAAATAATCCTTTTTCCTCCCCCCTCCCCCCAAGACCCCCAGGGGCCTCCCCCATAAAGACCCAGCACCCCCCTCCCGAATCCCAACANCAAGACCCCCAGGACCCTCCCCCTAGAAAGACCCAGCACTCCCCTCCCAAACCCCAACACTTCAAAATTAGATTTATCTAACAAACCCCAGAACTTAGAGACATGTGGAAGGTTAGCTGCAAAAACCACATGTTCTGATTGTGCCAAGCTGCCTGCCAGGAACAGAAGATGTACATCAGCCTCACAGTTTCTCTTTTGCTAAACACAGAGTTTGCTTATTCTAGGCTCCACAAGCTGCAGTCACCTGTGTTGTAGCAGCACAGCTCTAGGATGTAAAAATATTAACCATTTTCAAGGCTTAATTTACCAGACAGGTACAATTATTTGTGATTAAGTTCATTTTCATAACTTCTGTTTTTGATTAATTAGTGTTAAGACGTATTTGCTTGGCAGTATTTATCAAACCATCTGTACTTTATTGCATATCTTTCATTGATTTAGTTGGAAGACTGATGCTTGCACAGCCAAATTCTTAGCATCTGAACTGATGCTATATTTTAAAATGGGAAAAATAATTTTTCTAAATGACATGGAGAATGAAGTTAAGGCCAATGTCTTTGGTAACTTACACTGCTAACTTTTACTTCCTGTGCACTTGTGCGACTTCGTTAAGTCATCTGTGGACTCATATAAAGGATGCAAGATATTTGTAGAATCTCCCGCTCACATTGCAAATTTTCATTCTGTAATGTAAATGAAAGTTGGGAGCATTGAGGAGAGAAACCATCACCTAAAAATATTGTACTTTCAAGACATGACTTATGGTTGCAAGGATTTTTTTACCTTTAAAAATCTAAGTATTTGTGTATTGTGACTTTATTTTGTTAAAAGAAAGGATATTAATATATTTTTAAAAATAATTACTTTCACTGTAAGTATGCAACTGTGTTTATGCAACTTACCGTTTTTAAGACACATTGATCTCAGGGCATTTCCCACGTTTACCTTTTAGTTATGATACCAAAGAATCCTAGTCCTTGTGATTTATGTTTTTGACAAGTTTGACATTCAGATCTTGAATGGCTGTTGGAGGGCGAAAGACAAAGAAGATTCCATCTTTCCTGAGGCTACATGAGGTTGCCATTGTTTAACCTCATCTGGCAACTAAGGCCCACACAGCCACTCATTCAACCACCCCCATGGAATAGCAATGAGAAGCAGAAGAGTGAAAGTGAGAAATCACATGGGTTGAGATAGAGTTTAATAGGGAAAGCAAAAGCTGCAAACACAAGAAAAGCAAACTGAGGGACATATTCGCCGCTTCCCATGGGCAGGCAGGTGTTCAGCCATCCCTGGGAAAACAGGGCCCCATCATATGTAATGGTGAGATGGGAAAACAAACACCATCACTCTGAACGTCCACCCTTTCCTCCTTCTTCCCCAAATTTATATGCTGAGGATGATGCTGTATTGTCTGGGATATCCCTTGGATCAGTTGGGGTCAGTTATTCCTGGTTGAGAAGTCTCCTAAATACTTGTGAGCCCCCAGTGTCCTCCCTGGTAATGTGGGATGAGGAGCAGAAAAGGCTGTGTAAGCACTGCTCAACAGAAATTAAACATCCCTGTTTTATCAACACTGTCTCCAGCAAAAATCCAAAACACAGCCCTCTACCAGCTACTGTGGAGAAAATTAAATCTACCCCAGAAAAAATCAGCAAAATGCTTTACAGGCATTTATGCTGTGTAAACCTCAGCTGTTATATCAGAAACCTTGACACACATATATGCAAAGCTGAGAATTCATTGATGGCATCATTAAAGTCTAAAAAATCTAATAAAAATAGAGGAAACACTTATTGTTGCAGTGATGCAGACAGTCATTACATATTTAATCCAGCAATGTTTTCATATAATATCACTAAGATTATTATATACATTTTTCTAATAGTTGCTCCTTTTCTGTGAAATCTTGAACAACCTTTTTTTTCTCCTGGGTCCTAAAGTCAATGGCAACAGTTTTTCCTGAGAAAAAGGGATGCAGAATGGGTTGCACCAAGTCTTTAGTACCCAAAATTCAGAAGACTGCAATGCAGATGCTGAGACTTTATTTATTCTCATCTTTGGGTTCAATTAAGGCAATTTTTATACTTTAAGTGTGCTCTGCACCCTGTCTTTCTTTAGTGGTCTACAGTTCTTCATTGCATCTAACTTTATATTGAATATTTTAAGTTTATTGGATATCTGATCCTTATTAATTTTATTATCCCTAAAAGCTTTTCTTACTCAGCTCCTGAAGTCTCATTCCTTTAACAGTCTGGAACCAAACATTGCTAGGCTTTTTATAACTATAGATCCTCTGGTATAATCCACTCCTTATACTTTCAAAGCCTGTGATATCTCTTCATACTTGCATTCTGCACCACATCATTATTCAGGAGTCATAGGTCTCTCATTCTAAAGAGATTAAGTATTTGTTAACACAAGCTGCCACTTGCAGATAATTTATTCAAATTATTTTATCAATAGGCTTTTCATCACACAAATTTACAAAGCATATTAAAACAAGACAAATTAGGTACCAACTACCTGCTCCTCAGGCAATTGCTGCAATCTAAACCAAATTGGAAGGAATGATCTAGACCTGAACAAAACCAGCAAGCCTGACAAACTTCATACAGAGGCCTTGCAGTGTCAGTTTGAGGTCTGTCATCTTTATTTTTTTTTTAACTGTGGCAACACTAGAGGTACTGAGTTACACATTATTATGAATATTCCCCATAAATCACTAGGACTAGTGGCACCTCAGCAGAGATCTGGGCGCTGTGCCAACATGGAGGGGAGGAAGATTTCAGTGCAGGTGGCTGCATCTCCAACTGGCCAAAACCATCCTGCTACTTGCCCTACTAACTCTCTGAACCAGAAATGTTCATGTGCAAGAAGGCAGTGGCTCCAGTCATTCCTGTCTGTACTGTATAAGGTCTATCACTCCTTGGATATTTCACTTTGGCAGGTGAGTCTGCAAGGATCCCTCAGGTAACCCTTGTGGGCATGGCTCCAGGGCCTCCCCAGGTGGGTGGTATTTGAAGAACTATTCTTTTGCTGCATGTGCTTACAGGCTCACTGGTTTACTGGATGAACAGAGATAACAGCTGAAAAACTGTCTAAGCATGACCCTCAAAGTGGATGAAGACACCTTCTGGGCTATGAAGTTCTGAAATGAAACAATTACATAATATTTGGCAGCACTGTGGTGCCATAACAGCGACAAAAACCAAAGAAGCAGGCAACAAAATGTTCTTTTCTAGCCAGTACTGCTGCACACGGCCTGGATGGTTTATTGTGTAAAAACATGTGGCCTTGGGAAGGTTAGGGAGACCTTTGTTGTCAACTGAATTCTTATCACGGTGCCCAATGATACATCTGGCCGAAAATTACTGTTTAATTTGAATTCAAGAGAAAAAATTCTTAGCCGTTATTAAGTTAAAACAAAACAATAGAGCCACACGATATAAGAAAAACAGAAGATAGAGTTTATGGTCTCTTGCCTACAGCTCCAGCTGGTTACTCTTGCAAGTTAAAATGATTTATTTTTGAATATAAGACCTTCATTTTTTTTATCTCCCAATTGACTACCCTTTTATTCACTGACTTTTTATAGTTGTTCAAAAATTTGCTACAAATGTGTAGGAGTTGAAGTATATTTTCTTGTTAAAATTTTTGTCTGTATCAGCTTAAGTGTTCTCTGTTTATCACTGATGCTCCTGAGTTTTTGATTCTGAACATGAAAGCCACAGAAAATAATTTACCCCTTTCTTCCTCATGTCATTCATACTATGTTTATCATTATTACTTTGACAATATATTTATCTGTAGCTAGTAAATCTACCTTACATCTGAGGATTTTTCAATACACCATGGTTGAATTCACATTTTCTGGCATGCCTTAATAAACTTTCTTGTTCTTAGTATTTCAGTGAAGTAAAATGCTCATAAGGGGATGCAGAACGCAACAAAGTGAGAGTCTTCCCTTCCTACTGTGACACAGATATTTCAGGCAGTCTACGTGTTTCAGCAGACATTTAGAGCTCAGTAGCTGTAGCTGCTGTAACACAATCCAAGCATATCTAGTTTTTCTAAGACTTCTACTGAATTTTACTCTCCAGGAGGCCACTGAGTTTCTGTGAGAGAATAGACCTGGCTGGTGAATTTGAGGGTTTCCAAGGGGAAACAATTTTAGTATGGAAAGTAAGACAAGCTCAGTGACAGGTTGATTGACAAGGGCTTCCAAGGTCAGCCTTCCCTAAGAGACACTGGTGAGTCCTTCGACCTAACACAAACATCCATTCAAGTGACCAAAGGTTCTGAGAGATAAGGTGAAAGACAGGTAATTCTCACATCTTTTCTACCACCACTATCCTATGCAACATCTGCATGACAAAAATTGACATGTCTGAATTTACATTTCCCCAGCTGGAGTATCTACATAATTGTACTGGCGATGAAGTATCACATTTCTTTTCAGAATAAGAAAAAAAATAACTAGGAGGGATTTCAGTAATAACTAGAAGGGATTAATGAGCAGTAACATAGTTAATAGCAACTATAAACTCAGCTCTTACTGTTTTAGTATAAGTTCCATGCTCAACTGAGTAAAAAATTCCAGAGTCTAAAAAGTTTCACAGAAAACATAAGTGAAGAAGTAAATGTGAAGGCAGTTGCCAGTTCTTAATACAGCATCACTACTAACCTCCTTTAATTGTTGTCCTTAATTCCCTTCCAGTATCTTGGTTTATCTACCTGCCATCTCTCTTTGTATTTGAAGATTAAGCCCTTTGAAAAAAGCATACCATATTTTTTGCTTTATGACAGCGCCACCAATTCCTATTTTAAACTTCTCTTCTTTCAAAAGCTTTGTTTATTGTTTAGAAGGATGAAGCATTAGCAGATGATGAATATGCATGTAATATCTCCTGATTTGTTTTTAATTTTTCCATTGCATCCATTCAGAGTAATGGTAACAATTAAAAATCCCTTCCCTTTACCACTCCTGCACATATTTCTCATATAAGCTTCAAATTTCAATTCCTGTACATCTCCCCTTCCCTGCCACCACTGGAGTCCATGCTGGATTTAATGCCTTCATTTTCCAACATTTTCAACATCAAGACTTTTACAGGCAAACAAACAAAAAAACCCCAACAAAATATACAAAAGGCTATGAGGCTGTTTCATGCTGATACGTACTCAGGAGAAAAAAGAATGCATCCCAAAAAACATTTGTGCCTTGTGTGTTGGGCTAAAATATGTATGTTAGGTACAAATCTATGTTACTTCATCTAAGTACTAATATCTTTTACCTCTCTGCCTTCTGTCAGGTATAAATGCAAGTGTGAAGAGAAGTAGTGTCTGTTTCCTGCTTTTACCCGATTTGTTTGATAAATAAATTTCTGTATCTGCATTTGTCTTCACCTATATTAATGCATGTTATAGATAATGCTTTTGGTCTTTACATTTCTGTCTACAAGGGACGTGCATTCAACAGTGTTCTTGTACTTGTTTGAATTGAGCTGCTTTCTTCAAAACAGAGTAAAATCAAGCAGTATTAGAAGTCATGGTATTGCATGAATCTAGAAGCCGTCTCCTAGGCAGAACCAAAGCCTTGAAAATCATCACCTTAGCCAAGGAATCAGACTGGAAGGAGCATTTGTTAGTAATGGCAATGTCTGTAAAATAGAGTTTAATCTCCTGCATTGAATCCTGATAAAATTATATTTATTATATGTATCTACAAAGGTTACTTGCATTCCATTGGGCATCGGGACAAAATTAGATTTGATTTTATGACTAACAGAAATTCCCAGAAGGCAAATGTTGTGACAATGAACTGTGAAAGGGCAAATTCTAAATGCTGATAGAAAAGGTTAACAGCATGCTGGAGAATGTAATACAAAAGGAACACTCTGCAGATTTGACATAGAAGGAATGTTAGGAGTAATTCCAAAGACAATGAATACCAAGAGAAAAAAGGCAGCTGTTGGGGTTTAATCCCAGCAAGCAACAAAGTACCACACAGGTGCTCACTCATTTTTCCGTGAGGCTCCACTACTGTGGGATGGGGAGGAAAATCGGAAGAAAAGATGAAAGCACTTGCCTAGGATAAAATCAGTTTAATAATTAAAATAAAATAAAATAGACTAAGACTAGGAATGAAAAAGAAAAAAAGAGAGAGGAATAAAACCCAAGAAAGACAAGTGGTGCACAATACAATTGGTGACCACCCACTGACCAATGCCCAGCCCAGCCCTGAGCAATGACCAACCCTTCCTTACCCATTCCCCCCATTTTATTCACTGAGCATGACATTCTAAGATATGGAGTATCCCTTTGTCCAGTTCAGTTCAGCTGTCCTGTCCACATTCCTTCCCAGTTTCCTGTGCACCTGCTCACTGACAGAGCACAGGAGAGTGTGAAGTCCTTGAGTCAGGGTAAGCACTAAGGTCCAAACAAAACATCAGTGTGTTAACAATAATATTCTTATACTAAAACCAAAACAAAACACTGCACCAGCTATTAAGAAAAAAATTAAGTCAATCCCAGATAAAACCAGAACAGAAGACCACATCATTAGGCAGAAACATGAGCATATCTTCTGAGGCTGAAGAAGCCTTCTTAAAAAACATGGGAATCTTGTGTAAATAACACAATATAAGACAGATCTTGTCCAAATAAGACAGATGTCAGGTCTGGTGTAATTCAGAAATAAGGAAAACCAAGGGAAGCCCAGAACCAAGGGAAGCCCGGAAAAGTGACAAAGTAAATGACAATAATAACACTGAGATGTTACCTGTAAGAGGCAGGAAAAAAAAGAGGTAAGACAAAAAGAAGAAAGGAAGAACATACAGGAACACAGGACCAAAGAATCAAATAACATGAGAAGAGTCATAAATGAGATTAAAGAAAAAATAAAGGAAATTAATGTTATTTTCAAGCAATCTTTACAGCAGATAAAAGACAGCAAAAGTTTCACACCAAAGACCTTTTTGTAACCCTTTTCCATTACTTTAAAGTCTGAAGACTTAAAAAAACCTGAAAGAACTTACAAGGTCTCAAGTGCAGTGGTAAATAAGCTGTCATATCTGCATTTCATCTAAAATCAGAATGAATTGAAGTGTGAAAAAGGTGACATACCTATGGACCTGCTGTTTTCCTCCTGAAAAAAATCCTGCTTTGTAATGCAGAAGCAGGATTTTATGTCTCTTGGTCCCCACCTTTTCCTGTGGTGCCTAAAAATGGAGGAAGAAAACTTCCAAACAACATAAATAGATGTGAAAAGAAAGTGCAGATTCTTTACTGAAGTTTCCAGATCCAAAAACACACGCCAGTTCCCCTGATCAAACTACCTTTATAACATTCATCAATTCTTACAGCCTCAACATATCCAACCAGAGTCCCGTCTCACCCCTATGAGCTGCCCTGGAACTGCATCTCTGGAGTTTTTCCAGGTTCTCTGGACCTCTGTTTTGTCTTGTCTTCTATAATGTCCTTGCAGGCAGCTTCTGGAAAAACATGGTGTCCTCATTATAAGCTGTTTGTCTCAAAAGGAATGCTAAACACAGCTTCACAAATAGTAGGAAAGGCCTAACAAGGAGGCCCATGTGAGAAACCATGCAGTCAAGCTAAAATCCCAGAAATATGTGAATAAACCCCAAGGCATCATCTAGAGGTTTTTCTTTTATCCTGATGGCATTTTACCACATCTTTCTTGGTCTTTAAGCAATCTTCCTGCTTCTACAAATCTGTAGTGTAGTATAATTCCTTCTAATTAAAGTAGTCATAATTGATTCCTCCTAATTAAAGGTTAGTCTTAATTCCTGCTAACTTTTGATGTTTCCTATTTCTATCTTCCTTGTCCATCTTGTCCATTCCATGTTTTCTGCAGTCTTTGGGTCATTCCTTTCTAACAAGCTTAATTTGTAACTTCCCAGCAGGAGGACTGTGGTTTCTTCCTGTTCTTCTGCTAGAAATCTGCATTAGATGTTTAATCTCTCAATGATGACGGCAATGTCTCTTTTTAGAAATCCTGCCTGACAAAAGGAAAGAGGGAAAGTAATGTAGTAGGGGGTAAGAAACACTATGAATATTTTAAAAAACATACAGGTGCTTTCACATAGAATTTCATAATTTAGAGAATGATTTTCCAGCTTTAGTCATGCACATGTTGAGCATCCAACTTCATCTTCTTCACTAGTCAACCAAGAGAGACAGGATATTTCTGAAGACAGTTGACCACATATCAAGAGAGGGGGCTGGTATAGGTGTTTTATTGAGCAAGGTTAATTCTGCTCATATTGATGTGACAATGCATAGTGCAGGGGCTCTTGGGATTAAAACCAATAGAGTTCTTTATGCTGATTTCCTATGAAGCTATTAAAAAGAAATTAACATAATTGGCTTTAGGTTTAACTGAAATTAGAACTACTCCAAAGGGAAAGAAAAGTTGTTTGGCTTGGGAGGATTTATTTTCTGAGTTTGAACCATTTACTTAACCCTAATTTAAAACAAACAGAAAAAACCAACAGAAAAAAAAACTGTACAATTTTTTCATACTTTTTCTTTCATTTCGCAGATATCAGGGATCAAATTTGGAGTCGAGAAATACCCTTGCGGAAAGTAAATGAAGTGACAGAAGAGTGGGTGGAATGAGTTGTTATCCAAAATGTTCTGACACCATAACACCCCCCTTCAAGTGTTGGTTAAATAATATATTAATAGTACATACAGCCTGGGAAAACGTCATTCTGAACAGATGCTGTAGAGAAGGCAAATATGATCGTGGTGGTAAGGCAACAGGCTGGGCGCTAACCACTGCCCTGGTAGCAAAACCTGTTCGGTCCCAGTTGCTCTTAGAAATAATTTAGTACTACTTTCTGTCTGCAGCCTTGGTATATTTACAGTTCCAAATACAGCTTTATGAGGAGCGCAAGTTTAGTGAGGGCTGCTGATGCTCCATGCAAGTCATCAGTGCACTCTCCTGCCATCTTTCACTTGCTCTGGCAGTCTGTCGTTCAAGATGGCCAAAATCTTAAACACCTAAAGTCCCTGATGACCTCAATATCTGGTCTGAGGCAAATACCAGTAATGATCTGCATCTAGCTCGTGTGCCTGTCTCCATAAAATCCATTGGTCTGGATGTTGTATGTGAAATACTAAAGCTGACTCTGAAAAGACATCAATCCGAGGTGTGAAATTTACCCACTCGCTACAAAAGGGCACCATGCTTCACTGCACATTAAAGACTTGTAAGAAGTTTAGAGAAGAACAAAGATTGCTATTAATCCTCTAGCAACACAGATGAAACTGTGCCAGATCCACAGGTATCAGCACCTTCAAGCAGGTATGATGATGGGAAATCTTCTTTCTGCCTGGATCAGAGACATGGGACATAGGAAGCAAGAATGATCCCAGAATGTGATTCACAATTATAAAACAAGTGTGCCCTAAATGTTTGGACTTTTGTGCAGGCAAACTTAGAGTACAGTGGTTGGTGAAAGCTGGAATTTTTAGCAGCAAAGGAGGAGACTATCAGTGTATCAATCAAGGTATGTAGGGACAGAGAAAGGGTTAGAGGTTGTCCCTGGGCAAGTGGCTGTATTTTTTCTTGTTTTCATTTCTATAATGCTTTTCAGATGCATCTGATTTGAGTTTAGTAAATGTATCCTCTTTCATTTTCCTCTGGCTTGAATTAAGCATGGTCTGTGGGGTTTAATTGGCTACAAATGGAAGTTCATATCTCCAGGTGTGGTGCTTAGGGACTGGGAGTTATCCAGAGGACGTCCACTGAAACTGCACAAGCTATGTCAGGAAATGGAAATCAAATGTCCTTGGAGAGTTTCTTCCAGTGAACACTGTCAACCAGAAGACTATTCTGATGCTCAGCAAGATAATGGGAATCACACCTCAAACAGTAGTTTCAAGGGAAGCTATGATGTTAATTAATTCATAGTTTTAGATTTCTGTTGTAAAGAGATGCCAGGAAAACCTGTGCAGCTAAATATAGGCCAGTTTTCTTAAAAAGATGCAGCAAATCTAAACAGTGGTTTAGCTGCATGGATTTGAATGTAAGATCTCATAACTTGCTTCACGAAATCTTCATTAGAACTTTTCAGTCTGACTGTAGTGAGTCATTCCACTGTACCTGCCTGTGTCAGTTAAAGATGGGATTTTGCTGTCTGCAGCAAAATATTATGTAAAAACTCTATTAGAGACCTTAAAGAATTAATGTTTTAGTGTATTTTGTCACCTTTACATATGGTCTAGTTATCTGTAATAGCTCTTGATGAAAATACCGATACGGACCTCCTTGCTAGTGAAACATTTACATCACTTCACAGCTGGTCCCTCCCCACCTCAGATCTACTCCACCTTTCTGTCACCTTCCTGTCACCTTCCTGTCAGTCCTACTCTGTCCAGGGAAATCCCAACATGGTCCCTTCTTTTGAACTAGCATTTCTACAATATTATCTCAGATTTTCAACTTCATCTTGAAAACAGACCTCAAGCCAGACTTCTTTTCCCCTTAAACATAAACAGTGAAGGCCCATGTTGCTTAGAAGTTCTAGTGCTCAGGATAATACGCTGAAAAAAGTTTTTGGCATTTGCATTTAGTTACATTTTTGTAACAGATCAAATGCTTATGTCTGTAACAGCATCTTCATTTCTACTAATCCCTTCTCTTGTGTAACAGATAAACACCTAAAGGCAGAAAATGCTTTCAGATGCACTTGGCAATAGTAGGGGTCCTATGTCCATAGAAAGAATAAAATGTCGGTAGATAGATTGGAGACCAAGATATGATTTAGTAGCCTAAATCAAAGCCTAGTGATGCCAGTGAAAACATCCCTGTGGAAAGATTGCAAGAGAAAAAGCAAATTGATATGAAGGCCATCAAATCAAAGGTTCCAGATATCAAATTTAGGTGATTTCTTTGGAAGCAGCTTAGCATGAAGTTAAATACACCTCCACACATAAACAAACACCCCCACAGTCTTACATAAGCTTGGTTTTGGTCCAAAAACAGAGGAAAAGCTGAGAATTTCAAAATTACTTTTTGCCTTTTGTTAGAATTTTTACTTATCTTTCTCTACATTTGTGCTTCTTCCTCATAAGAGCAGTTTTCCATTTCATTGCTAGTTGATGTGCAATTTTTCTGAGCTCATTCACAAAGAACATAAAGGAAGGATATTTTTGACCCTGACTTCAGAGAAAAAGTCAGCACTGTATTGAGAAAGAAAGTTGAACATTGCGTGAATGGAAGGGAGAGAGCTGGCTGGTGTTCCTGCTCAGTACAGTGACGACTGTCTCTCACCTTTATTCATTGGACATCATAGGAACATGGAGCAATTCAGCCATGCATTGGAAGTAGTTCCACTTTCTGCTAACTTTTTTGTCAATATAATAATATACTGTGGAGAAACACATGCTGCTAAAGCGTATTTAGAATTAACCGTAAGGTTTAGGTCATTTTCCCAAAGCCAAGTATTATATTCTACAATCACTTGTCAGAGCTGTCAATTACCATGTCACTTTTTATTGCCTCTATGAGCGCCAGTCAAGGAAGCCTGGTGACAGGCATGTCAATGGCCTCACTAGGATCCTGGCATGCCAATCACCATGTGATGCAGATTCTTCATAATCTCAGATTAAAAGACACAAACAAAAAAAGAGCCTGTGTACCTCAAATAATGCAAGAATCCATCAGCTTTTAAAGAATAATCATTGTAAAAACATAGTGTTTTTTCCCCCAAATGTTTAGTAATTTTATTGGCAATTGCCACTAATTGAAATATTTTACATTGCATTTGCTTCATATTTAACCTGAGAGAGAGCAGAAACAAGACTGCCAAGGCAATGCAGCGTTTGACCTTTGCTCTCAAAATTGTTGTACTACACAGAACACCTCTGCATTGTCCTCTGCAATCACAATTTCTCTTGCCGTTGTGGAAACTTTACATTCCATTGCATTGTTTCTTATGTGTACTTCGGATAATGAAGTTTTCAACTTTCTTGGCAGCCAGAGATGTTCCTGGAAAGGCTGTTCTTTCACACCTCAGCACTCAGCAGTGTCCAAAAGCTCTCCTCTCTAGTGAACGCAAATTGATGTTGGTGTTGAGAGCCTTTCTGATTCTGAAAAGACTTTACTTTTTCCTATTGTAAATTTATTATTTTAAGTGCCTTCTCATATCTATCATAAACTCTCATGGGTTTGCTCGTGTCCTATAACTGAAGTTTATTGAGATGCACATTTTACCGTCTCTACACCTGTCTTCTAGTGGTATTTGCAACAGTGAGGACTCGTGTGAATTAAATGTCCATTCTCAGCCTTATTAGAAAATTCTCCTGCATGCTGCATTTTCTTCTGACACAACAATCTGTAGTTAAGATCCTCCATCTGAAAGGTCTTCAGCTTTCCTCTGTGTATCATTCCTTTGTCCTGGATTTTTTCCATTGACATTTCTGCTACTGATGGAATTACGTGAGGAAAAATATGAAGAAATTGAACAAAGTTGTTAATTAATATCTTTTGTGATAATGTTTCTGCATGCAGGTATATCCTGCCATAGAATTTAATCTGATGCATATGGTTTTCTTTAACAGAGCCTTAATTGTTTCAACTGCTAGTTCAGTGTTGAAATTTGAAGTGCTGTGAGTGAATTCTCATTGCTGAGTAAATTGTACAGACTTCCTGCAAGTAAGCTGTAGTTTGCTGTCTAAAACAGGACAGACTGGGATAGCAAGCCCTGTGGAAAAGCCTCACTGCTCTGTCTGCAATGGCTTTTCTGACACTGTCAGACAAATCCTTTATTTTACAGAAACTAGAGTAAGAATTTGCAATACTGAAGCTGTGAAAGAAATAAATAGTCACAATATTTGTTTCTGCTTTGTTCTGTGATCTGTGAGGTATGCAGTGCCTGGATATTATATCTTCCTTCTGCTTTCCCTGCTTTTCACAGCTTTTATGAAACCTGGAGACAATCAGGAAAGCTATTGAAGGAGCTGAAGTTTGCACAGAATTAAAATCTGTCTTTGTCCTCCTCATTGCTTTGAGAAGAACCTTTACATATCTCCTACTCTCTCTTATCATTCTGTAGCTTTTGCGCCTCAACTCCATGAACAGGTGATGGTGGGTAGCCAAAAATATGTGACTTTTTGAAAATATTCCTATTTGGTTTATAGTTAATTTATTTCTAGATTTTCGAATTGAAATTCTTCTTGATCCCTCACATCCCTTCTCATGTGTATGATGTTGTTCTCTACAAGTGAGAGTGGGCCAGACAGAAAAAACACTTTTTCTCACTCCATCACCACAAAAGGCCACTTTTCCATGTACCTAGGGGCAGTTACAGGTGGAATTGCTGTTTTCCAGGTCCTCGCTACACACCAGATTGTGTGAAATTAACAATATCCATAATTCTCCCTCGCTCAGGTATCACCTAAACCACTCAGACAGTGTATGCAGCTTAACAAGAAGATAATAGAAAGTGTTGAATTTCTTTTATCCTCGGGTATGACTGTGCTTCATTGCCTAGTCCTTGTCCAGAGTCAGGATTAGCTCTTGAGAGGCACTGAGGGTCCTGAATACCATTCTGTAGTAACTGACAAAGTAGTCTAATTCTAGTAGAATTTTGGCTTTGCTACCCTGCTATCCCTAGTAGAGGGATGAGACAGTGGATGTGTTTTGCCACATCTTGCCACTACTGTTTTCAATTCCAGACACAGGTGTTGGCATCTGGAACTCTGTGAAGGACACATAAATGTTCTTTACACATGTCTGATTCCATATGATCTGCTCAGTTTTACATATCTACTAATGCTGTCCAAGATGTTGTGGGGCAATTGTCCTCCTTATAAAACCACTTCCAATTACTAGCTTCTGCCAGTGCCTGTCCCTGGTGCCAAGTACCCCAGTTTTGTCTTGAGTGACACTTCTTCAGTGTGTGACTTTGGCAGTGGTCTCATTTTAGTTCTGTCTGGGCAAATACACAGTTCCTTAACCTTTGGTAGATATACTTCGATTTATCTAGTTTGTGAACCCATTAATGATGCTAAAATGACTTATTAGCACTAATTAATTTATTTTGGACCACTATTAAAAGCAGATATTGTATTAAGTGAAAAATAATATACAGGAGCCCTGGAAGGCAGGAAAGAACATTCCTGGTAGCCAGTTAACTGCTCTGATGAGATATTTCATAATGTGTTGTTTGAGCTCAGTATTTTTCCATTTTCTGTCTTTTTTTTCCATTTCTTCTTGAATAGCCTGTTTCAGATTTAGTGCTGATAGGGTGATGCATCCACAAATTTTAATTGAAATTGGCTGTATGTTAACAGAATCAGCAGAAATTTTAGCCTTCATCTTTTCTTTGGTATTCTATTTAGATTTTGCACTACCAAAGTAATTTTATGATTGGTCGTGCTATAATATTAATGTAACTTCTTGATTGTCATATTGTTCTTTTCTCTAATAAGAGCTGAGATACTCTTTGTAGTGGGCTCACAAGTGATGTCTCTTACATTGAGTTTATCTGATGCCTGAGTTTGCTTCTCCTGGTCACAAATGTGCAAATTAAGATGGCTGGCTTTGCTATTTTTATATAAATAAATATAATTCATATTCAGGTAAAATTATTTCCTCAAATTTATGATTAACTTTCTGTTGCCGGCTGGGCGGCATGGCAACCTATCTCAGGAACGGCACAACGGCCAACCCAGGCTGCTTGGGCCATCAGCTCACAGACACCAGTATGGTGGATGGCAAATGGCGTTTATTGCTTTATGGTACCGCAATATATAGTCTTATCTCTTCTGCCCTTATCTTGTCTGCTTACATCATTACTCGAACACCATTGGCACCTTCAAGGAACGCGGCTACATGTTATTGGCTATGGGGAGAGGGGTCTCATCTTTCCGTTACAGCGCGATATCTTCCGTTCGCCAGGCCCTAACTACCTACACTTTCTTCATATAACGTACTTTTTAATTGGGCTCTAGTGTTAAAAAATTGCAAAATAATATTTATGAAAAATGTATGAAAGATAAAGGGTATTTCCTGTACCTCAAATCCTTTTTACATTCTGATGCTCCTACGAGTTTCTGATGCTGCTGTGAATTAGCCTCATTTTAGTTTTCCACTCTCAGGTCAGGTGAATGCCTTCCCCATTTTCACACACGGATTTCAGAAAAGACAGTTTGGTTCCCCAAGCATTTGCACTAAAATCTTTTCTTTGTTCTACTAAACATTCTGGTTATACATTGATATTTTCTTCTGTTCTTACAGATGTAATATTTGACATGGATGTGATGCCTCGTGGATAGGCAAATGCTTTTGGAAATTTCCTAAGAAATTACTTGAATTTGAGCATACTACAGACTTTATTACAGTGTTTCTGGTCTTTACTATTCCTCTATGTAGTTTGGTAGCAAATCTGTGATTTTACTATTACAATCAAAAGAAGGTGTGAATTTTAAAGGATTTATTTCAGTGTGGTTAGAGACAAGAATTTTCTAAGTTGCCATAATTAATATTTTCATTGTGCTGAAGGAAATTATCTGTTTATTTGTTCTCTTTTGAGAGAGCTTTATAATTTTTTTGTAACTCCTGGGTTCTGATTTTTAATCATGCTAACACCATATTTAGGATTCAGTAAAGGTGAAAAGAAACCAAAGGCCTGACTTGGTCTTTCCATTTGTCTTTCCTTATATGGCAGTATATCTCTTACATGGTTCTTTTTAAAGTACTGTTCCCTAAGGATATTGTTGCAATGAATGTCCAGAAACACTTTGCTCTATGTGCATTAACACGTGTGGTGATTTGTTTCATCCCACTGTTCTCCAAACGGTGTTCTAACTTCTCACGTGTCACATGAAAAGAGGGAAATTTTTTCTATGTGCATTAACCCATACTTGAAGCTATAGAGAGGACTGAGCAAAACCCTTTGGAATCTGACTGGAGGCATCATTTCCCACTTGTGTCAAGAAGGGGCACATTGTAAATGCCAACTGACTCTTGAGGTCCTGATCTGCACCCCAGAGACATCTCATCTACATCTGGGGCCATACAACAAACTATCAGTACAAGCCCTTTCTCAGAGGAAGGAGAAGCTTTCTCACATGCCAGGGGACAGAATGGGCAGTCCTTGATTTGAGCAGTTTCTACATCAGGATTCTGGTGAAACACATCTGCACACATCCACAGATGCAGCTTGGTTTTTCCCTTCTGCTGCTGGAGAGAGACATGGTGCCATTAAAGTAGGCATGGATGCTCACAACAGGGCTGATTGCTGGAAATCTGATTGCTCCTTGGCTTCCCAAAGGTTTCCATTTCTGAGTAGTGTTTTTTTTCCATCCCAAACGACTGTTCTCCAAATGGTAGTGTTCTAACTTCTCATGTGTCTCATGAAAAGATGGAAATTTCCTCAATTCCTCACTGTTTGATTAATTTGCCCATGCCCTAAGAAATCCAAGCCTCTTGTGCTCAACTAGTCTCTCAGTGTACTTTTATGGGGACTCTTCACTGAGCAGTTTGCCAGATCCAAGGGTGGTTCAATTAACTTGTTCAGGATCATGTGCCAAACAGAGAGACCCCCCTCCTGGATCTCCACACCTTTACCCAGTGCTAGCCATTGCCAGCACCTTTGGAGGACTCACATTAACAGTTTACTGAATAACATTGAATTGGGACAGGTTAAAGTTTGAAAATTGACAGTAACAGTATCTGTCTGCAAAAATACATTTAAAGCAATATACTAATTTAAAGCAACATAATAACAAGGTCTAATCCCTAATAAAAAACAACTCAAGATAGTCGTTCAGCTTGCATAGATTACAGTTTTTATGGAATAGGCTTCTTCTCTGGGGGAGAAGACAGGTTCAGCCTGTTGACACATTCCTGAAGTAAGGATGGAGTCTTCCCCAACTTCTCCCCATTCTTAACTCACTGTTATATTACTTCTTTATGTTTAGGTGGAGCTTGAGTAACTTTAGTCACACATGTCATCCAGCAAGGGGTGATCCTGCCTTGGGGGCAGAAATCTCAGTACAGTATCTGAGATAACTCTAGGATAAGGACATGCATCAGTACAAGGAGAGTGATTTCATCATGGTTGCTGATTCAAGGGCAGGACATCTTCCTTTTTCTCCCTTGGTTTTCTGCTGCTCTGCAGCTTATCAGCTAGAAAGTACCCCCAAGGTCCCTCCTCTGCAAGGACTTTGACTTAGTGTGGCCACAGTGTCTCCACTCCACTTTGTTTAGTTCCCCTTAGATTGTATTGTATGTGGGAGGTTGGACTGTGTTCCATCCAGGGAGTAGCAACCATATTTCCCTCTGTAATTTCCATACTCTCATCTATTTGCCCCCAGTTATCTTCCCACATTCTGGCAATGCCTCTGGGGCAAAAGTGTTTCTTCCTTCAAAGCTTTTTGTCCTTTCTTGAAGAAATGGACTCTGAAAAATTATACAGACTTCATTGCATGGGATACAACCGTTCCCTACTCTCAAGCTTTCCTCTAAAATAGAGAACATGAGAACTTTCCTTTTTCCTTAATAGATGCTGTAATTGTGATATAGTCACAAGCCTAAGATATTTATGTTTCAAGTTTATAATTCTGGGCCAAAATCTATGTTTTAATACATCTCTGGCTCATGGAAGTGTTCCAGAGTAGAATTAAATTCCTTTGCTGGAAATTTTTTTTTTATCTGTTAATTAATTCTTTTCAATGAAACATGACTAAACATAACTAAAATGACATCATGATTCTTTCTGATCAGGGTATTAGCCTATCATTATTTTTAATTTTTTTACCTACATAAACAACCTTGAAACATTTTTTCATACCAACCTACATTTCAGAGAGCTGGATAATGTAGTATCCCACATAGTATCCTCCCCAGAGTGGTTTGAAATATTGATAAGGCAAGGAAAATATATGCAATAATTAGGCTATTTTTAGAAGCTAAAAATTGAAAACCAAGACCTAGTAGCAAGAAAAAATTTTGTCTTAGAGTTCAATAATAGGACATAATAGAGACTCCTAGATTCAAATTTAACAACAGTAAGAGCTTTATATTTAAAAAGCCCTTTATAATCATTGACCTGACATTATCTGATTTCCTAAAATCCCTGCTTCAGCTGATACGACTTCTGTGGGAATGGAGAATTTAGTTTTAGCTGCTCAAACACTCAACTAGTTAACTGCTCAGGGAAGGAAAACTGAAAATGATAAAGGAGTGGAGATGGAAAATGGGGAAAATTTGAAAGACTCTTATGCAGAGGGTCAGAATGAAAAAACTCAAGTTTTATTCTGGTCAGATATCTTGATTTAATGCCAATTGGCAACTAAGCACCTTACATAGCCACTTGCTCATTGCTGCCCTGAAGCAAGATGGGCAGAAGAGAAATGAAAGGGTAAAAGTAATAAAACATATGGGTTAAAATAAGAATAGTTTAATAATTTGAAACAAACCTACTATTGCTAACAAAAATAGAAAAAAAATTTAATAATAATTTTCAATGAAAATGAAAAATAAACCACAAGAAAGACAAGTGAGGTAAACAGAAAGAAATGGTCATGACCAACCTTCCAATGTCTAGCCCATCACTCAGCAGCAGCGCCCCCCCCCAACCTCCTCCCACCTGTTATTGCTGAACATGATGCCATAAAGTATGGAACACCCCTTGGATCATCTGGGGTCAGCTGTCCTGGCTGCATCTCCAACTTCCTCACTGGTGGGGTGGGGTAAGGTTGTTTTATCAACAACCTGTCCAGCACAAATCCAAAACACAGCCCCATAGTAGCTACTATGAAGAAAATTAACTTCACATCAGTAAACATCAGAGACTCAAAGATATGTGATTCCAGATATGTGCTTTCACTGTCAGATAACATGAAAGTTTTTCATTGCAGCTGCTTAAATATTTGAACTGCTTTGAAAGGCTTTATGTGTACAATCCTATCCATTATAGTGAATAAAATGCCATTTTCTTCTTCTTTTTTTCTCACTTATTTCCCCAAAGGATTTAAATCTAGCATTGAAAAGATCTGCTTGAAATTCCTTTCAACTGCAACTTCTTATGTGATATCTTATATATGGACCTACATTTATCTCAGGAACTCATTTCCTTTTTTCATGAATTATATCTGGAGCTGGAAAAAACTTCTAATCACAAAGGTTACTCTTTCTTTCCTTCCTTCTCATTCTTGTGCACTGTGTATATTACTGTCTGGCTTTCTCATCTTTTTGAAGGCTGACTGCTTTCCTTTTGAAGTTGGTTTTGTTCTTTGAACAATACAAGAATCCACTGCTTCAGATACCTTTTTTTTTTGAAACTATTCTGTAAATTAAATTGCTTCCAGCAGATATTTCACGTGAAATAATAGCATATAACAACACTAATATTCGATCAAGAAAACAGCCCTCATTGTGAATGTCGTTTACCTGTTTTGTTTTGGGTTTTTTCATGTTCTTTGCTCCTCTTTCAATCATTGTGTTCAAAGATTGGGAATTTTGATGTTGGCAAATCTCTCTTTCCTTTTGCCTGGTACATTGCATCACCCATTTGTCATTTCAAAGTTATTGCACTTTTGACTGTTACCTGTGAGGCATTAGTTATTCCTTGTCATCTTCTCTCTACTTGGATAGCTTTATTGAATTAGGAGTTTACTCGTTGCATTTGACATAATTCTCATCTAGCTATCAAAATATAACATTGACATCTCTCTGTCTGCCAGTTCTGATAAAGAAGATTCATAGTGAAAAAACTTCTATTCCAGTTCCTTCTTCACACCCTTTTTTCTTAGTTCTGGCTTTGTGCTTCTACTTCTGCTGCCACCACTCATGCTGTCACTCAGCTTCTCCAGGTTTCACACATGTCTCTTCCACATCCAAGTCCTACATCTTCTTCCAGCATTATGTGCACTTTAACACTAATCCCTTTTCTTTTAGTGACTGTGTCTCATCATCTCTTTACCTGTGATTCCCCCTGCTCCCAGTGAAAGTCAATGAAGTGAACATTTCACAGACGATGCTTCCTAGTGGTTTTTCAAAGGGTCCTGGTCACAGTCAGCCTTCCACCTGAATTTCTTCAGGAAATTCTCTAAAGATTTGGAGGAAGAAAGGCCACTTCATTATCCATTATCCACTAGCTCTCTGAAAGGCAGGTGAATGTGAATATGAGTAAGTGTCTTAAATCAGTTTTACAATCAGAAAAGGGGTCGGAATCTGGAAGAAGGTGCCAATGGGATTGTCATATCTTTTATATCATCAAAAGTTGCTGGAAAACATGAAGAACTTGAGGTTGGGAGAATTGCTAGCATGGTTCAATTATTCTATCAATCAAGGCTGCATTTATGGCCATGGATCTCCAAGAGTAACACAATATCACCATTTAACAGCCACTATTCACAGCCATGGCTCTTACCTAACACTGGGTTCAGCTTTCATCTGTATTTATGCTGTGCCATACACCTGCATCATTCGTGTATAATTCTCTGCTATATGCACAATAACACTATATGAGAAAGTTTGAATTGACGCCTAACTTTAGATCTGATATGTCATTTGACACTTTTTTTTTTTTTTAAAAAAAAAAATTGCTTACAGAAGTTAAGAGCAAACTGCATTGAGCATTTGAGAATCCCAGTATGGTTCTTTTAATATCAATTTTCTCTATTTTTCTCCATGGAAATCCCATAGCTTTAACAAGGAATGTGTTTTTTTGTTTTTTTTTCCTAGATCAGCCCCCACCTTCACTAAATAATAGCCTTTTAAAAGAGTTAATTTTACGACAGAGCTTGCTTCCCCTTTTGCACATAAGGAGTACAAGACATAGGAACAAACTGGAATGCAGATGGTTCATTGACATCAAATTGCAGTTCATAAGCTGTCTGCAGGCAGATGCCCCAAATCATAGCAGTGCCACCATGGGCACCTCAGCGTCTGTGCACTTTAGAGACTCCAGAGCAGCTATCACCATATTGGTAAGACAGATTCTCTTATTGATACATTCTTTCAGCGGAGGTATGAATCTGATTCTAAGTGACTCAGAGTTCCATTTAAGCATCAAAATGTGTTCTTTTTACTTTTAGTGAGGATGACAGGCTCAATTGTGACGTCATGATTGCATAATTGCCAGTAGAAGCCAGTCACTTTTATGCAGTTTGGTGGCAAAGAAGAATTCTTGCCCAGGAGATTATTTCCCCCTGCCAACCCTTAGGTGATTGGCTGCTCTAGATGGCAATAGGGAATATGGCTTAGTTTGCACGCCCCAAATTAACCTGCTGAGGTGCTTTTCTCTGTGTGGCTTATGTAGAGAGCCTCGTGAGCTTAGTCTTAACTTGGGAACCCTATTAGACATACACATCAAAACAGTTAGAAAAATCTCATACCATAGTCTTCTCAGGTAGTGGTGACTCCTAAGGAACTACTCCTAGTCATAGTTCAGTTCAGTGCTCTAAGAGGGGAGGATATCTGAGAAACTACCTGGTATTAGGACCTGAATTCTCTATTGCAGTGTCTGTACTAGTGTATTAAGGAGTGCCAGGACAGTTCCAGGCAATCATCTACACCGCCAAGGCTCCTCAGCATCCCTGGCACCATTTTGATAGTCAACAATCAGTTGCCTTTCAGTAATTCTCAGGCACAAAGGAGCTATCACAGCTATCATCTTTCCTAACAACCAGATTATATGAATTTTTATATTATATTATATTATATTATTTATTATATTGGAATGAGAGCATAAAAATGTGCATGAATTCAGAAAAACTGATCTAGAATATTTTAGTAATGAATGCCCCCTCCCCTGGTTTCCCAAATAAATACAAATATAGACAAGCCCTATATTTCCCATCTGTCACTAATTCTAAAGGCTCTCCCCATGACAGTTTTCCAGTGATTAAAGATACGTGAAACAAGAAAAGGTTATCTGAAAACCTCTGGGAAACTGAGATGCAGAAGCAGAAAGAAATGCCAGGTCCTTATATATTCCTAAAGTTTTTCCCCAACACGACTCTGTTCCTATTAGCACAAGATTGTTCCTATTAGCAGAGGAGTAGTTACAGCTTCTACTGACATGAAACTAAGATGCTAAACATGCTCCTTTTCCTATCACAGTTTCCCTAAAGGTCTTCTAATCTTCCAAACCTCCTACTCCATTTTCCCACTTCTGGTCTGTCATCAAGAGGAACAATTTTGCAGCTCCCTGGCTGCACTGACTGTCTTGATCAAGAGATCTTGCTTCGAAAGACTGTGAAAAGGCTTGAAGACTTTACCTCCTATAGTAACTGTCAGACCTTGATCAAATCTTTAGTCATACCTTTAACTTTCCATTGAAGAGATTTTTTCCAAGAAGACTTGACATCATCTAGTAAAGTTAATAATTGTCTGTGCAACTGGCCTTATGTATTAAAAATAACATTAAAAAAGTTTAATTTACTGCTCATTTTGAAAAGAATTGTATGTACTGATGTGTTTAACTAAAACTGATTCCTTAAAGTGGAAAATTATCTGGAAAATTCTGGAGTAAGCAAACATTGTCTTCAGATGAAGACTTGGTCATATTTTTCCAAGATCTCTTCCCTAATCTTTATCACAAGGCTGCTCAACAAATTGTATTCAAAAAATCAAATTCCCTACATAAAGGTTCAGGGATCTCCCTGCTCATGCAACAACCATCAGTATCTCAAAACTGTGATATTAAGCACAATTTATGGCATTAAAAAGGGCAACGGCTTCATCATGAAGTAATAAAAATGTGGTGACTTCCAAGAGTCAAAAAAATCCTTGCTTCCCACTACTCAAACCTGAAAATGTTTAATTGAAAAGCAGAAATGACAACCTGGAAAATTTCCTAAATTCATAAGTAGTTTTGCTTTTAGCAGCAACTCTCTCAGGTAATTCAGGACTTCATATTCCCCTTCTTCTCTTCATCCCATTCAACTACCAGCTGGATAGCTCATGAAGCCCTCAATATTCCCTTTCTTACAGTTCTGTTTGAGCTTGACCAGACTAACACACAGCCTTTCTTGTAATGTCTCTCTCAGACATATCTTAATTTTTTTCTTTCTAGCGTCAGTTCTCAATCATGGGGTTGCAACCCATAGAGGCTGATCCTTCCAGAGCCAAGTTGGCCAGTCTATTTCTACAGATTTCTTTAAAATCTTCAGCAAAGTCATAATGTGGAAAAATTCCTTCTCTCCAGAGCAGAAAAATCAACTTGCAAAACACAAGTATTGGAGAATAGTTAATGATTTTTAGTACAATTTTTTTAAAAAGAAGAGCAACAGATACACTTAGTGGAAAAAAATAAAATTAAAGGAAAATTGGTTGTTAATAAATGCAAGATAGAAATGAGAAGAAAATTTGTATCTTTTCCCACTTAGATATTGAATAAACTGAGACACCATTCTCAACTACTTAAGTTGTCCCTACTTCCAATTTTCTGTTTTCTATTATTCATAAAGGCAAAAGCCCATCTGGAACATAAACTGGCCACATCTGTGATGGGCAACAAAAAGTCCTTCTGTAAATATGTTAATGGCATAAAGAAGGGCAGTAATAGCCTCCACTGCGTATTAGATGTTGTGGTGGTTTAAGCAC
>VXBA01001582.1:1160-46219 GCA_013399895.1 Serilophus lunatus
CCCTGCACCCCCCCCCTCCCTTTTCAACCCACTACAACTCCTCCCTCCAAAAAAAAAACCCAAAAAACTAAACAAGTAAAAGACCTCAAACAATAAAAAAATCTAAATGTGTAAGTATAAAGTGAGTAAAAAAAACTAAAAAAACAGCCAGCCAGCAGACTGGAGTCAGACAGCAGTGTTAGAATGACTGTTTATTTCGAAGAAAATTGGCCCTATGGTAAGAAAGAAGAGTCTCAAATAGCAAAATCTACATGTGGTGTTACAATTGGAAATTGTAATAAAGCCTTCAGAAACAGTACCATGATCCATCATCGTTACAATCTTTAGAACGGGCACCTCATTCTATCAAGTTCTTAAAGCTTTACTGACAGTGATTGCAAGTTTAAATCTCAAAGTCAATCTTGATCTGGTTTACTACAGTGTTTGGAACTTCTTTTGATAAACTGTAATGCATAGCCTGAAAGAGATAACTATAAAAGTTTATCTTAATATAGTGATTAAAAATCACAGAAGTGTTGTGAATAGGAACCACAATTGTTTCTATTCTTTTCATCTGCAGCGATTTCCAAGGCAACTTACCAACCAGAGCTGAATGCTGTGCTGAAGAGGCTGGGTGATTCCCAAGTGAATCTGTGAAAAGCAGTCTGCACAGACATAGCTATAATAGACACCTATCACATTGCTTCTAGAAGGCGTATTATATTGTACACAAAAGACTGAACAGCTGGATTGCCACTGTGATATATGTGGGTATAACTAGACTAGGAAAAAAACAACAGTAAATGTAACAAGCGACCTCTTATAAAGTAGGTGTGATTAAAGATCACACTTAATTCTCTTCTTTTTTATAATTCTGATCATCACTAAAACGAGAATGAAGTTTGAATGATGTTCTTGATTATCCTGGAAACACTGTATTTGTGCTACCAAGATAATCCTGAGAGATTTATATAGATAGAACTCAAAGATGGAGGAGCACTGTCTCCTAATGATGCTATTCACATAAAAGACATCTTGGAAAATAAACTTGTCTACTCTAATTAATAACCTAAATTTGTCCTTGCCTTTCCATCTTCCCAGGTCCATGACTGTTTCTCACACTTCTTCCTTGATAACAATTTCTTCTTTAGTCGTTCAATGAAAGCAGAAATTAAAATGTAGCAGTTATGTCATGTACACAAACTTTTTTTCCCCCGTGGCTAGATATGTAATGCTTGAGATGATAAATACTTATTATCTTTTGCCACTGAGGTGCTGGGTAAATATACTTACGAAGAAACTGGACTTAAAAAACACCTTGTGTTCTTGATTGTTTAATGTACTCTCTGACATCTTTGTATCGTAGTGATAACTGCCCACACTAAAGATGTCTAATAGACAAAGCACCAAGATACAGTTTATGAAAATTTAATCAGAGGGTTCTCAGAATTAATTAAAGGGATATGAAATCAAGCAGCATATAGTAATCATGGAGACTTTGACACTGCTATCCAGCAGAGATAGCAGTGATTAGATACATGTAGCATAACACAGAAAATGTCAACGAGATACAGAATTACTACTAGCCTTAAAAAATTATCTAACCTGTAGACAGCTTCAGGAAAATGAATTGTAAGGTATAGATGTAAATTTAAGTATTGTCTATGCAGAAATGCCTATGTGTGATTACAAGAGAGTTATAAGGTTAAGTACTGCACACTTGCACAAAAGGTCTTCAGATGACAGATGGCAGTGTAGTTCCTTACAGAGGAAAATCAAAGAAATGTAGGAATTGCAAAGGCTAACAAAGAGCATACCAGTGGTAATCCACTTCTAGTTGATCTTTGGATGCACATATCTCTTCTGTGTAATCATTGTATCAGCAATACTTTAAACCTCTTGCATTTTGTTTCTACCTCATCACTTACTCTCTGCTTCTGCAGATGGCGGTGATGGCGGTCGCCAGGCCTTGGGCCCCAACCGCATGGTTTTTTTATGGGAATCATCATTTCGCGCAGAGTGGAGATCTCCAAAAAGGATGGAGCCCAATGCCACCGGACAATAGGAGGACAGCCTGTCCAGGAAGAAGATGCCAAATTCCCACGGAACTTCCAGGGCATAAAAGCCACAGACACGGAAGTCCTGCTTCTCTTCCAGCTTTCTCCTGAGCTGAGAGAAGCATGGCTTCCCCCCTCCCGGATCTCTGACCGCGTGCCTCGCTTCCTCTCACCTCCCTTGGCACGGGCAGCAACATGGCACCATCAGAGCTCCAACTGTTGCACCTGGAGACCACCAGTCAAAATGCAAGTGGAATCTGTCCCCTTGGGTGTTCCTGGGAGAGGGGGGTGGTTTTCACTTTTTTTTTGTCTTGCAGGAGGCTCCAAGGGCTGGGAGATTACTATCATCAAGGTGGATTTCCTTCCCCTTGTTCCTCAGCCCACCAGCTGGCTTTGGGGAGCAGTTTTTTCTTTTATTGCATAACATTGTCGGGTTTTAAACTGTGTGTGCATTTTGTTTAGTGTTTGGGGATTCTATTAAGGTCTTAAGAGCCCTAGAAAATTAAACCTGTTGGTTGCTGTTGAATCTATTCAGTCTTTCTTCACTTTTCTTCACTGTTGCGCCCCTTAGTGGTTCAAATTACCACATTTTCTTTTTCCTGAGAGTGTGAAGCAAGCAAAATGGATGTCCACCTAAAGCACGGCGAGGGCAACAGCAGAGCGGGGCTGGGAGTGCTGCCGCTGTGCTGGCCCATGGCTTGGGGCTGGGCCACTCCCCTGTGCCTCGTGACATGGTGGGGCATGGCAGTGGAGCGGGGCTGTGATCGTGAAGCTCAAAGGGCAGAGATGGTGCTGCTCCCATCCGCGGCCACCGGATGTGGACCGTAGTGGGCAGAGATGCTGCCACTCACACCTGTTCCCCCATGACCCCCACCAGGCGCACAGTGCGGCAGGGCTGTTGCGGCCCAGCACCTACCACTATGATGGAGCCGGGCTGAGGCCAGGAGCTGTGGCACTGAGCAAAGTGAGGTTCACTGGTGCTTCACAGCGTGGCGGTCTCCCGCCAGCTTCCCCTGCTTGCACTGCACTGCCACAACGCTTCCAGATGCACCATAGCCCCCGTCGAATGCACTGCAGCTTGGAGTGTGACGTGGCGGCGAGCAGGGGCAAGCAGCAACCGTGTGATGGAGGGAGTGGCAGTGCGTGGGGCAGTGGCAGCCCCCAGGCTGGCTCCTCAGCATGGGATTGGCACACGGCAGTGAGCACAATGACTGCACCAGCCACCCTGCGGGTGATGTCACTGGTACGTCCAGGCCCCCTGAGTCCCTGCAGTGCTGGCAAGGAGGTAGTGGCGGCGGGCCCTTCCCACAGCCGCTGCTGCCCAGGCATTTTTGGTGGCAAATGCCACCATATGGCCTCGTGGTGAGGTCTCAGAGAGAGGGCTGTGTCCAGTGCCATGTGACACCAAGTTGGGCTGCCAACCAGTGGAGAAGTGGTGCACAGCAGAAAAGGAGGGCGAGAAAACCCAAGAACAGACATACTATAAAAGGAGCAGAAACAGAAGTCTGGTCTCTCTTGGCTCTCTCAGCACAGAGCAGCACAGTGTCACCACAGCTCAGGCAGTGCCGACAGAGGACCATCTGGCGCCACATGACAGCGATAACAGTGTGGTTTCTCTTCCCCTTCAGTCTCCTGGCATTTCCTTCTATTCTTGTTCAATTTTCCAGCAGCTCCAGAGTGGGATCCTGCTGCATCACCTTCCCAGCACTGTCCACATGGCAGCACTCTTTCCTCTCCAGAGCAGCAAAGAGGTTATTCCTTTCTTGTTTTTATTGTTGAGTCATTGTTTTGTTACTGGTTTATGCATACATTTTAGAGCCCATATATTCAATAAATCCTTTTGTTGTTGTCTTCTCTACTATGTCTCTCGTCTCTTAGTAACTCCCCCTAGTTTCCAAACCAGGACAAAGACAAAAGAAACTCCTGTGAAATCATTGCTTATGATTTGTAGATAACACTGCTAACTTTCCTGGATATTATATTTAGAGCTGTAGATTTTGGAGGCCTTTGTAGATGTACCACCAACTTTTTACATGTGAATAAAGAAGGAGTTATGAATTGTAATAAATTGTGGTTGCAAGGCTGCTGATACAAGGCCATGGCTGGGAAGTCTCACTTCCCCGGGAGGGTGGTGTTCCTCAGTGCAACATGTGCAGGTGAAAAGGTACAGGGTGTGAGAGGGCTGGGCCCATCACTGTCAATTAGAGCGGACATGCCCTCTGTGTGCACTGACTAAATGACACTGCCATAAGTGGCCGTGCTAATCCTGGAAGGGGTGGGGAGACATCGCAGGAAATAGGCTATACAAAAAATGCAGGAGATAATCCACCTCTCTTGGATTGGCTGCTCCTGGTGGTGTGTTCAGCGCAGCTGTGTCCCTCTTTGCTGCACTGCAGCCAGGGCTGTCCTTCCATGGCAGCACGGGGCTCATGCCACTGTTGCATCTTGTGAACATCCCCATATCCGTCTCTGCCACCTGTGCACACCTCCCTCACCCATTCTCCGTTGCTGTCTCACATGGTCTTACAGAGGCCCCAAGGAGGTACCTGCTTGCTCCCAACTCTGGGCAAATGTGTGCTGCTGTTCAGTATTGGTGCACCGCCCCTACACTGTGCCATGAGCCTATATTGCCTTTCCTGCAGAGTGCCATCACCGCCGGAACCTGTCCCAGACCATCGGGCAGATGATGTCAGTGAAGGAGGTTCTCTTCCACTCAGGGAATGGTGAGAGAGTTCCCCTTGCACTGCCTGTGGAAGGGTCCCAGGTTCTGCCTCCGCTATTGTCACAGACATCATTGTTGTGGTTACTTTGTTGCTTGGGTGTCTTGGAGGTACAGCTATCCCCCTCCTTCCCCGTGTTTATGTCACTGCTCATATACTGATGTAAAATTTTGTCTATGCCATCACAGTACTGTAAAATGCTCACACACTGTAAAATGCTTACATACTCTCAAGTGCCACATACTGCTGTAGACTATACCACTTTAGCATGCTTACTTTCAAGCCCAAGGCAAGCTGATACATTAATTCTAACCTAAATTGTACGTGTTTAATTTACATTTCTCACTGACATGTGCAGTGGCTACAATGAAAAGGTCTGTCATTATTTATAGATTAAAACCATCGTTTGCATTTAGATTATCAATGTAAACTAACTTATTGGCAAGGAGACAGATTAGTTTTGAAAAGTTTATGGAGGCCTCCTATGTAAATATCCATCATATATATGAATTAGAATTCTCTGATGACTTTGTTTGCTGCTTGTCCTTTTTTTCCTCTTGGTGTCTTTTATGGAATTAAATATTTCTCTTAAAAAAAACTGTTTTCTTTAGTGAAGTTCTTTCTGCCTTGATGAGGTGACTTGCACTTGTCTCTCCCCTCTTTTGGCAAAATACTGTCTTACTTTTCTTATGAATGCTAGCATTTCTTTTACTATATGCATAAACCTTAAGAAATTTCAAAGAGGGAGTTCAGACGTGTTCTGCTAAATTAATTCTTCTGTCAATGAATTTCTAAATCTTCTGATTGACTCCTCTTCCCGTTCTCTACTCAGCAGCTTCTTTTACAGGAAATTTCTCACTGGAAGGGCTTTTAGAGCCTTTTACAAACATTTTGCAAAAAATTCCTTATATGTAAGTTTTAATCATAGTCAGCTATTTTTCAAAGTCCTCCAGTTAGAAAATGGAAAAGAATACAAATAAAACAAAGAAATACTATTTGTATAAAACAGCTACAGTATAAATCTTCCTTTTCTTTATACTGGCATAACTTTGCAGTTTCTGATAAACTTCCTTGTCTAATTTAATGCTATTGTCCAAGTAAGGAATAGTTAATGAAATGCCATAGATTCTTTGAACTCCTAGCTTTTAATGAAAGGCAAAAATTTCCTATTTTCAAAATGCTAAAATATTGCTGAAACATAAATTATAAAAATTAATTAAAAAAATTGTTTTATGTCAGCATGGAAAAACGTATTTTGGATTCATAAAATAGTCAGCAAACAGTCATAGGTGATAGTATTGATAACTAAAATGGATTATTGCACAGTAGTCTGAAGGTCAACAGGTATTTGCATAGTGTAATGTTAGAATTTGGCAGCTGAGAGCTGCAGAAGTGTATAGAGACACCAGAGTGCAGACAAGACTTAAGTTACTCTTCCCAAATCTCCATTTGATTTTCATTTGCCCTGTTATTAATACCTATATTAGTAGCATTAAAGGACACCTTGCAATGATGTATAAAATTATCAGCCACACTCAAAAATAATCCAAATATTTTACATTTTAAAATATTTGAGGCATTGCTTACTTTCTGAAGACTTGCATACTCTATTTGACAACGTAACCCGTCCTCATAGGCGCCTTATTTTGTTTTCTGTGAGTTGGCAGTCAGGTGCAGGACGTTTCTAAGAATGCAATAACAAAGAAAAATTAAATAAAATTTAAAAAAAAAACAAACCACAAACCCAAGCTCAAAAACAAATCAATTAAAAAAATGCCTCAAAACTGGCAACAATAACAAGCCCCCAAACCAAGCACAAACCCCACAGCCCCCTCCCCCCCCCCCAAACAAAAAAATATCCCTTTCTTTGAGACAAAATAGGGAAAACAATTAGTACTACTATTGGGACTGAAGCTGATATACAATGTGGCAAAAATTTGTGCAAAATCTTCCAAACCTCAGCTCTTTTAGCACTATTCTCTCAATGAAAAGTAACTTAATTAATTTTATCCAGTCAAATTAAATCACTTTAGGAGTAAAGCTATCAGAAAATGTTTGAGTTTGAGATATTTTTCAGTCTGAGAGTATCAAAAGAAGTTGAAAAACCACATTATAGTCAGGGAACTAGCCTGCCAAAATCAGTAAACAGATTTTAAGAACACATTTAATTGAGATTGTTTACACAACGCCCAGTACGTAATCAATATTTGAAATAAAAGTTAAAAAAAATATTAGAAATCTTTAGATTCTTGTAAGGCCTTTACAGAATGCCAGATTCATTACATGCTTTATTCTGACTCTGGACAAAGGCGACTCACGACTGAGCTTTATCTCTTGCAAACCAAATAGCATCCTGGTTTGCATTGGGAAGAGCATTGCCAGCAGGTCATGGGACGTGACCCCGCCCCTCTACTCAGCCCTAGTGAGGTGCATCTGGAGTGCTTTGTCCAGTTCTGGGCTCCTCAGGAGAAAAGAGACACGGAGCTCCTGGAGCAGGTCCAGTGGAGGAAACAAAGATGATGAGAGGACTGAAGCATCTCTGTGACAAGGACAGGCTGAGGGAGCTGGGCCTGTCCAGCCTTAGGAAGAGACACTGAGAGGGGACCTCATCCCTGTGTGTCAGTGTGTGTGCAGGGAGGGCTCAGGGATGGACCAGACTCTGCCGGGGGGTGCCCAGCAATGGCACAAGAGGCCATGGTTCAGTTCCACCTGAACATGAGGAAGAACTTCTTTCCTGTGCAGTGACCAAGCACTGAAACAGATTGCACAGAGAGGGTGTGGAGTCTCCCTCACTGGAGATATTCCAGACCAAGCTGGACACAATCCTGTGCCATGTGCTCTGGAATGCCCCTGCTTGAGCAGGGAGGTGGGACAAGAAGACACATCATGGTCTCTTCCACCCCGTTCCATTCTGAGACTCTGTAATAAGGACAGACTGTTGAAATCAGCTCAGGAATATCTTTGCTTACTTAGTCAAACTGAATTTTAGCCATTTCATAAGGTTGTGAAGTAGGTGAAAAGTATTATTTTTACTGTGAACTGATTTTGCAAAACCTCTGTACTTTTGGTATTTTATGCTAAATTAAAACATGTTTTCAAACCACAGTGGAAAAATCAGTTTCTCTGGCATGCGAGTTCACACTCAACAACAGAAATGCTGACTTAAATTATAGATGTTGCAGAAGAACTAGTTGCAAGAAGTCCACAATGAAGACAGTTATTTCTGGATCAGTGTCTGTTTTCAGAGGCATTTTTTTTTCTTCTCATGTAATGCTCAGATTGATTAGGTGGGTTAGTATTTGGTACTCCAGAAAGATAGGTGGTATGTCTAGGTGCAGAATAATGTGGCAAAAGGAAGTTAAAGTACATTTATATTGTCCTTATTCTTTGTTCATGTGAAGACAAATGCAGTCCTTGGGGTAAAGCAGTCTGCCTGCATTCCCTGTAGCCCTAGTCTAGCACAGAAACAGCAGACTTGACACTTGGAGTTTTTCAGTGTTCCAAAAACTCACATCCAGCTCTATTCTTACATTTCTTTAACCACCTCTGAAGCTGATGTGAGAATTTACTTGGGGAAATACTGAAGCTTTGCCTAGGATGTTATGGCAGGATAGAATTCATGAAACAAATATAAATCTTTATGATAATAAATGCTTTTCTTGCTCAGAAAAGGGTGAGAGTTTTATGACAGAAGAGAGAAAAGGAAGAATAGTTCCTTCTGAGGAACTACTAGCAAATTATTTTTTTATTGTCTGTAAGTACAGGTCATGTATTCTATTCTGTTGCTGTAACAGAAGTGCCATTTGCCACTGGAGCAAGGAAAATATTTGTGTTGCAGTCCTCAATATTGCTATAGTAAGAGTAATTTGGTTTATTTCTTATGATTTGTATTTCAAAATACAATAGTCAACAAAGTGCTGGACTATTTTACATTCCAAGTAATTTATTTTTTTACAAGCAAAATAGCTCAGTAAATAAAATAGTTTAACCTCAATTTCTTTAATCTAGGCCACAATTTTTAAAGTTATTTTGAAGGTAGTGTACTAGCTAATAATTTGTTATTTGAAATGCGTGCTCCTGACAATATGTCTCTTTATGAACATTAGTATCATAGAAAGCAACCTGAATTTCAGTGCATAGATCTTGTTTAGTTAGATTATCATACCATGTTTTTTTCTGGTGTCTGTGATTCATATGTAGCCATACTCAGTAATCAAATTTCTTTCAGTCTCATCATTATTTTATTCTTTATGTTGAGGAAAAAACCCTTAGTAAATCAATCCTCATCCTGTGAAATTGAGATTTAAATGTAGAATATAATTCATTTTCTACAGTATCTGACTACCAATGATAGTATCAATGTTACTGATTGTATTAAACAATAGTATATGAATAAATTTTAACATATTATCTCCATAGACTTCAAATAGTGTTAAAGTAACAAAAGCAAAGGAGAATTACTTAGAAGGAAAATCTCAGTAAGACCAATTTTACAAAATTATTTGACCTCAGCATCCCCTTGGAAGCAGAATTACCCCCAAAATATTCCTGAGAGTTCAGGAACCATTTACTAACTAAACCTGCTTACTAAGCAGGTGAGTACTTATGGGCATTTTATATGTGGCAATGGATTCTTAGTAACTGACACTTTTCCTCATCCTCCCTTTTATCAAAAAGTTTCAGAGTTTGTTTTGTTTTGCTTTGTTTAAAGCAGCAGTGCTGCTAATTTTTATTTTTTTTTTATCTCTGTGGGATCCCCATTCTCAATGTTACAGATGAGCTTCAGTTTTGTGTACTTTAGACATTCACATATTTTCTCCTTTCAGAAGTTCTGTATATAAAAATATTGTTGGATATATATTACCTTCTCAGAAAATTTACTGAGGTATATAAAATTATTTTGAAGACTCAAAGTATGGGTGATGTGTGCTGCCAAAATATGTTTAAAATTTTTTAGACCTACAGACACAAGGTGGTAGTATCACCCTTAGTAATAATTCTTTGGGGTGGCATTGCTTTTAGTTAACAGCCTTTGTTCCCTCTCCTTTCCATACAAGGACTAGAGAAAATTCTCATAATTTGATTTTGGTCCTGGTAACATTCAGTATATATCTCGAACTACTGATGCATCAATCCAGCAGTAAATTGGCAAATTACAACAATGTAAATGAAATCAAAGTCACGTTTTTCATCTCTTCCAGCAAGCTAGAGAAATTGTATAGTTTTCTAGTTTGTCACATTTCTTCACAGATTCTTAGACTATTGAAGAGTGAAAAAATAAAAACCAAAGAGGTTATAATACAAACAATTTTGGAGGGGTGAAGCCTTGGGGCTTTGTATATTTTGCTTTTCCAAGACGTTTTCAGTTCTGTAGTTATTATTTTACTTTTAAGTTTTTTTAATTATCCGGTGCTTCCAAGACTTGATATAAAAGAATCTTGTAGAAGTAAAACTTTAAATGAGGTAACTATGTAGAAAGCTTAAAACTTATAAGTAAAAAAAAAAAAAAAAAAGTAGAGATAGTTGTCCAAGGCATAGCAAATAGTTACAAAAAGAAGAGAAAAGAATTTATCAAGGACACACTAGATAATAGTCTGAGAATAGTTGTAACTGCCCAAAGTAGCCAATCAGAGTATAACAGAAGATTTAGAAAAGAAACAAAGCTAAATTACCATATGTATAAAAAGTTTTGTAACCCTGTGTGAAAAGTGAGTGAGATGGGAGGAAAATCCCCCTCCCAGCCACCAAATAAACAAAAACCAGCTATTCAAAGATGAAAGAGTCTGAGCAGTTTTTTTTACAAAGTGACTTTTCACTTCAGTTAAGGTAGAATTTCAGACAAATAGATTGCCTTAAAAAAATACTGTGTTTACCATGAGATATGCATCCCATATTTTTTGCATTCTGAACAAATGATCAAGTAACGAATAATTTGTTTGGAAAGTGCAGGCCTTTTACTCTATAGAAATTTTACAAAGAACAGGAATTCTAACTGCTAAATACTGTTAACTCCTCTCCATTTCTGGCCACCTTCTTACGGAAAAAAAAATTATACATGCAGTAAAAAAAACATACTAAGTAAGAATCTACTACTTAGCATTTATCTTTATTTCTGGGAGCATCATATTATCATGCTTTAAAAATAATTCTCCGGTAGTCTATGTCATTATACCGTATTTTTGAGTAAGATTTTTAGGTGAAGGCATAGACTTGACTTTTAACTTGTTCTGGTGGATTGTCTGTAGCATGGTATCATATTCAGTCTCTTCCAACTGTGGCACCTCATCTCAATGAACCCTTACTACTATTGTTCTACCTCGTAAGAAACTACAGAACTGCAGAATGGTGAACTTTGTTGGGTTTTTTCACCAGTTTGTTGTGGTGGCTGCTCTTTTATCTTCAGTCCCCTCAACTCCAATATAGCTTGCGGTATTACAGAAAGTTCATTTCATTCCTTTTCAGCTGAAATGTGTAGAAAAGGAAATGGTCATGTCTGTGTTAAAATAATAAGATGGTAAAACTGTCAACTGGAGAAGGTTGCTTAGGGCTGAGTGAAGTCAGGTTTTGGACATCCCTAAGAATAGAGACTCCACAACCTCTGTGGGCAGAACTTTTCCCAGTGTTCAACCTCTTTCTCAGGAAAAAGCATTCTTCCTTATTTTAAATGATATTTTCTGGTTTTTAGTTTATACTTGTTGCTTCTTGCTCTGTCACTGATCATTACTGAAAAAAGATCCCTTTCCTTTACTCCCACCATCAGGTATACACATAGATGGAATTCCAGAATACCTTTTATGGTCCATGCTGAACAGTTCCAGCTCTTCCAGCCTCTCTCCAAGATGCTCTTGGCTCTTTGCCACAACGGGGATGTCCAGAGTGATGGTATTTGTCTTCCCAAGTCATCCTTAGGTGTGATGGTGCCCCGCCTTCCTGGAGATGGGCTGGAACCTTGCCTGCCCATGGGAAATAGTGAAAGAGTTCCTAGTTTTGTCTTGATTGCACCCATGGCTTTTGCTTTTCTATTAAATGATCTTTGTCTTAATCCATGAGTTTTCAGCTCTTACCCTTCCTATTTTCTCCCCAGTCCCACTGTTTGAGGGGGAGTGAGCCAGCAGCTGTACAGGGCCTGGCTGCTGCCTGAGGTTAAACCATGATTCAAGGCAACAAATCAGAAGTGTCAGGTTCTCCCAAATGAATGCCAATACAAACCTGGTATGAGTCCCAAGGCCGGATTATCTCTGACAGGATGATTGAGCAATAGCCAGAAAATGGCTGAATAAGAATAGGTCCTGGAAAATCAGCCCATCAGGTTAATGACTGAATTTTAATTAGGAAGCCTAAGTGCTTTCTCTAGGACTTTGTTTGAACTATGTAAACTTGAAACTTGATTCGATTAGATAAGAATACAAAAAATCTTATTAATCTCCAGGATAATTTTAGTTTGATTAGAGATGAATTATTAAATATTATTAAATATTATTAAATCTAGGGTCTCTGCAGATATAGGGCCTCAAAGGGACTTGGATTTTAGTATTATAATATTTCAGTATTAAAATATTTCATATTTTGATGAAAGCCCATTTCTTTAGCAGGAAGGGGGTTTTTGCACTCCCACCGTGTAGGCCAAAACTAGATTTTAAGATGTTATGAATTTTTGCTAAGTGTGAAACACAGTGGTGGAAATTCTACAAAGCTGTGGAGATGTGGAGATCTAGACTTGAATCCAAGTTTCTTGAGATCCAGATCCAACCCTTTTGGTTTAAACCAGTTCTGAGCAAAGCAAAGCTACAACAGCTTTAGCCTGCAGCACAAATAGTGTGAGATAAAAGAAATGCTATGATTGTAAACAAGCATTATTTTTCCCTATTCAGATTTAAATAGATGAATACTTTATTCTTAAATTACATTTTTACTCTAAGACGGAGACTGTCACTTTTCGTCAGTTGCATTAATACTAAGTGCTCCCAATTTCAGAATGAAAAATTGTGTTAAAACAACGTGTGATTGAAAGTAGTTACACTTATATTGGTTTACACATTAGGTCTGAGGATGGAATTTGCAAGAATTGCAGGTTTGTAAAATAGAACCTTTTAATACATCAGGAAATATTAGTTATACTATGAAGTCAAGCATTTAACTATTCCATATAGCATCTAGCTATTAAAGAAACAGAAGCACTGGCAGTTTAAAAATGCTGTGATTTTATCAAGATACACTTCGCTATATGCAGAAATATATTTCCAGGATAAAATAAGAAAAAGTTAAATGATTTAATTTAAATCTGGATATAGACACTGTATCAAATGTGAGAATAAAAATTAAATCATGAATCCTGGAACATGTGCCTCAGTGAGTAGATTGGATGTGGGCATAGTAGAATTGAACCAGATCTGCATTGCACTATCCAGAAGCAACCATTAATTTCTCATATTAGAGAAATGCTTTTGAAATATAAAATTTGACCTAAAGGTGTTGTTTTTCCTTCATGTTCCTTTCTCTTCTTCCTTTCCTACAACATGGTCTGAAAAGGCATAATACTGAGGGTTTCAGGATTTTTGACGGTTGTGCTTTTGTTTTATTTTACATTACATTTTGCTATGGATCTCAGGGTATAGTTGCTTAACTTGTTTCATTATTTGTCTATCCCACACTGTAAGTAGCCTAAATCTAGTATGAAGACTTTTCCACTACTGACATTTCAGCTGTTTAGGGAGATAATAAATCTCCAGTCTCAGATTTATGAAAATCAATATTTATATAAATCTGAGACACACCTCTTGTACCTTTGCATTATATAAATTTATTACACTCCACCATAAGAGGAATTGTGCAGTTGTGGTGGTTTGAACCACTTTTATCACCAAGGGGATATGCACAACAATGACAGAATACTCAACAGATCCAACAGCAGGTAACAGTTTATTGTCTAGGGACTCGACCAAGAAAAACAACCTTATGGGACTCCTCAGACAACATACACAAATATAAAACCCGACAGTTGTCACATAAGGAAAACAAAACCAAAAAAACCAAACTGCTTCTCAAAGGCCAGGTGGCTGNCAAGCCAAGCAGCCTGGAAGCCAGGAGGAGAGGGGCCATGCTGCTCCCAGCTGAGGAGGAAGCTGAAGAGACCAAAGACTTCCATGTTCGGGCTTTTTATGCCCTCCAAATCTCATGGCAATCCGACGTCTTCTTCCTGGCCAAACCGTCTGCTGGTTGTCTGGCGGAGCCGGGCTCGGCCATTCAGCGCGATCTGGCACTCCTAGCAAAATAGCAGTTCCCACCAAAATGCCATGTGCTCAGAGCCTGGACGACAGCAGCTGCTGCCGGCTGCTGGCTGCAGGGGCACCCCCAGGGCCACCCGAGGGGCACTCGCTGCTTTTGGGGACTGGCCGTGGGCGGTGGGGGCTGCTCATGGGGGCAGTCGCTGCCACACAACTCCTGGCAGCGCGGGGCAGGAGTGGCATGGCTGCAGCCACTCCAGGTGGGAGCTTTTGTCAGCTGCCTGTCAGAAGAAAAAGCCGCCACCCCGCGCTGCTCCCCACTGCTGCGCCGCATGGGACCCGGGCCCGTGCCCAAGCGACCACCAAACCCAGCCCAGCCCATTCCGCCACGGCACGGGGTGGACGCCAACACCACGGACGCAGCCACCGAGTCTCGCCACTGCCCGGAGCTGCGGGAGTGCATGCTGGAACACCAGTCTTGTTCGGTGTGTATCTCCACCGCTGCGAGCCAGAGCTGCCACCACCACCTGAACCATTGGGAAAAGTGGCGAAGATGGCAGAAGAAGCTTTTGCATGCTCAGCGCTGAGCCCGTCCCTCTGCCACCGTCCCACCGTGCAACTCGGGCGGGGGGAAGAGAGGGAAAACCTCCTGGAGGAGAGCTCCGCTACAGCTCCCTCCCCCCAGTGCCACGGCCATGCAGAGAGACGAGCCATCTCTGTCCCTGTGGGACCGGGAGGAGGGGAGTGCTGCCAGCAATCATGGTATGTCCTGGCGCCGGCACTGCGTGTGCTGGAGCACCAGTTCTGCTCGCTGTGAGCTCCGTCACCGCCACTGCTCCTCGGCTCCAACCTGGGGCACGGAGAACAAAAGGGGGGAGGGAGGTCTGCAGATTCACCAACACTGCAATCTTGGTCCTTTCCTTCATATTTCTCAAAAAACACGGTTTTAAAACAGGGCAAATGAGTGGACCATCCCAAAACACCCTCTCAAACACCCTTCCCTCCCCCCTTCTCCCCCAGAACACCACCCCCTCCCACCAAATCCATGACAGCAGTGTAGTTCTTGTTTCTCAGAAATGCTATTTATTCTTTAGCCTCACATATATCCATAGCTTCCTGGAAAGGGACATTTGTTTTTGGAAGATCTCATGATAATCCCAAGAGCATGGCCTGATGGTTTCAAATCCAATAGAGAAAAAGAGCCCTAAGACTAAAATTCAGATATCTTAGAAGTAAATATCTGAATTGTAAATTAACTGTAAATTCAAAGCCACTGTTGTAGTTTTCAGTACAAAACCCCCAATATTTCTTGGTTCAAAATAAAGAATTCCAAATCAGATATCATGCCATTTTTAAAGAGGAATAGCTAAACTGTTTATATCTTTGCTATGTGCTGTAGTGTCACCTCTTAGCTCATACTTTTGAAGTAAGGGAAACTGTGGATTCCCCCCCCCCATACTACAGGTAAAATGGTCAGATAACTTCATTCTCATTTTTAGGGCAAGAAAAGATCCTGACCTTAGCAAATAGAGATTAGGTCTTTTATAGAGACAAAATCTTGAATCTGGACTCTTTGCAACTTTTACAAAAAGCAGCAGAAATATAGCATGAGACTAGCTTCTCTTATGATTTTACTCAGGAATAAAGTTCGTGTTCTTTCTCTATTAAAAGTGCAGTTGGATGGAAGTTTAAATAGAGGAATATTTCTTCATCTGGCTTGCTGTTTTCTCTTTGTTTCACAGAATGGTCTGGGCTAGAAAGGACTTTAAACTCCTCTAGTTTCAACACCTCTGTCTTCTACAGGGACACCTTCCACAATCCTAGGTTGCTCAGAGCTCTGCCCTTCCAGGGACGGGGCAGCCACAATTTCTCTGGGCAACCTGTTCCAGGGCCTCCCTACCCTCACAGGGAAGAATTTCTTCCCAATATCGAATCTAAACATGCTCTCTGTCCGTGTGAAGCCAATCCCCCTTGTCCTGTCTCTCCAGGCCCTTATAGTCTCTCTCCATCTTTCTTGTAGACTCCCTTCAGGTACTGGAAGGCCACAATTAGGTCACTTCAAAGCCTTCTCCTTTCCAGGCTGAACAACCCAAATTCTCTCAGCCTTTCCTCATAGCAGAGGTGCTCCATCTCTCTAACGGTATTTTTATCCCTCCTCTGGACTCACTCCAACAGGTCCATGTCCTTCCTGTGCTGGCATTCCAAAGCTGGAGGCAGCTCTGCAGGTGGGGTCTCATCAGAGCAGAGCAGAGGGGAAGAATCCCCCTCTCCTCTGCTGCCCACACTGCTTTGGATGCAGTCCATGATACAGCTAGCTTTTTAGACTGCCAGCTCACATCGCCAACTTTAAAATATTTCTAATAGGCATAATAAATATTGAGCAATTTAAATGTATAATTTAGATGCATAAAGAGTTACTTGTCTGGTTTTTTTTTTCTTTTTGAGAACAGACAAATTATTTTAAACAAGTGCCAGTCATAATCCTGACTCCCAATAATGCCAAGTCATAGCAGAGTACATCCCTGCAATGGATAAGAAAGAATAGGAAATAAACTGCATATTCCCTCATTTGCTGTCTTATAATATTACACCAATATAAAAATATTGAGAAATCACAGGAAAGACTACGATTTTAGATGGCTTTTCCTTTTAGTGCTATTAGTCTCCACTGTCCTATACTTAAAGAAAAATGCAGATCCTCTGCATGTGGAGAGAGTTTTTTACTGCTTGGTGTCATTCTGCCCAATAAATATGAACAGGAGGTAAATGTGATCCATTATACTTATGTACAGTGGGATTATTTTGCATGCAGACCAGTATTGTACAATTTAACAATCTAAATAATTTTTTATGGAAGTGTTATAATAGCTATTGTGCTGTCAAGTACTACTTGAAATATTAGAGAGGTAGATGTGCAGACTTTTGAATGGAGTAGAACTTAAAAATAGATGTCATGAGCCCTTCTGGAGAAGTACGACTTGAATGGAAGGCTCCATGACACTTCTGACCATCAAAGCCTAAATCGTGTGTATCTTTTATAACAGCAGACTAGAGAAATTCTTGCATGCATTTATTTCCTTGTAGAGGTGTCCTAACTGCTAGTTGTCTGTCAAACAATTGTCAGAACAGCAGTTTTCTTGCATGACCTTTTTTATCCAAATGAGAAATTTTGAGCTCTAAAAAATAATGTAACCCTGTCAGCCCTGCTTAACCTTCATTAGAGATTTCAGTTTGACTCCCTGTCTTTTTGAAGCTTACCAGCTATTACTTTGTTGTCATAAACTGGAATAGCTGATGGTCATAGCTACTGCAGTGGATAAAGGCTGGAGCCAAGAAGTAAGGAGAATTAGAAAAAAACATGTTGCTAGTTTTGTGTGTGCTGCATCAAACACTGTAATTAAGATGAAATCTAAGCTTTTGCATATGAAGTTGATATTATGTGAATTTTCCTATTTATGCCTTCAAAACATTAGGAAAGGGTGATTCAAAATAAATCAGTTGCAGTTCTTCAAATCCTCAGGTATTTTATTATTGCCAAGATGCAATTATAATCCTCTTCTGTTTTTTTCAGAATAATGTTTAAATCACCTAATGGTTTTGAAAGAAAAGAATGTAATGAAAATAATATAGTAACTTGCTGAAAAGTCCTACAACTATAAATAATGTAAGTGGTTTCAGTGAATTCGGGTGAACTGGTTCTAATTGCATGCATTCATTTTGAATTCCAAATGTGGAATGCTACAGGAAATTAGAAGTATAGTTAGGTATACAAGAGAAGACAGAATAAAATTCTCTCTGAGGTAAACTACTACTAAAATTTTAACCAGAATGATAAGTATACAATTGTCAGGAAAAGAAACTCTCCCCTCTACACTTATTCCCCTTGACATCTTTTGTTTTAAAAGGCATAATATAAGAAATTATATACACAAAAGAAATAATTCTAGATGTCTTAAGTTAGGTTTATTTTGGTTACATAAGATAAAGGTACAAGGAATTAAAATTTTACTTCAATGTGTGATTTTAGGAATGTAATAGCAAACCTTTCAGAAATTGCACTGAAATAAGATGAGGAAATGCTCAGCCCTCCTTTTGGTGTACAAAGAAGAAATTTCTTGTCTCATTTCCCCCTCTTGTGTATGGAATCTGTGGCCAGCAGGGTTTGGAAGTGACCATTGCCCTGGCACTGGTGAAGCCACACCAGAAATCCTGTGTTCAGTTTTGGACCCTTTATTGCAAGAAAGTAATTGAAAGTGCTGGAGTGAATCCAAAGAAGAACAACGGAACTAGGGAAGGGTCTGGAGCCCAAGACTGATGAGGAGCAGCTGAGAGAGCTTGGAGTGTTTATCCTGGAGAGAAAGAGGCTCAGGGGGGAACCTTATTTCTCTCTACAATGCCCTAAAAGAAGGTTGCAGCCAGGTGAGGGGTCAGTCTCCTCCCAAGGAACAACTAGGTAGGACAAGAGGAAATGGCCTCAAAGCTACACCAGAGGAGTTTTAGACTGGTCATTAGGAAAAATTTCTTCAACCAAATGGTTGTCATCATTGGAACTGACTGCCCAGGGAAGAGGTTGAGTCAATACCCCTGACGATATTTCAAAGATGTGTAGATATGGGACATGATTTAGTGGTGAGCTTGGCAGTGCTGGGTTAACAATTGGACTCAATAATCACAACAGTGTGTTCCAACCTAAACTATTCTATGATTCTTAAAGGTCTTTTCCAACCTAAACTATTCTATGTTTCTTTAATTTTAAAATGAAATCTATTTCACCTCTAGCAGCTCTGCCTTTTGGGAGATTGAATATCCTGCCTTCATCTCTCCATCTAGGAGAGAAGAGGGACATATAACTTAAATTATTTTCTAGATGGAATGCATCAGCTCTCACTTTCTCAAAAGCAAATGAGGTACCCTGCCATGTAGAGAAGTCTTTTCTTCTATTGAAACCAAGCACCCTGGTTCAGTTAATTTCCTATCTTATCTGGAATCAAGGAAGTTGAGACCAGAGTCATTTCATTGCTCCTGTATACACTTTTGTCTTCTAATGTCATACACATGCATACACGTTTTTTTCCGGTTGTTTGGGTTTTTCTGGTTGGTTTTTTTTGGGTTTGTTTTACAATGCCATGGAAAATAAGTGGTGCTCTGAAACTCTTTAAATCGAATTGTTGTGTTTTTTCTGACATATTTTACATACCATGCACCACCACAAAGTGCAGCACATGTATCACACTATTCTAGTCTCATGCAGCGCAGGTTTGAAAGAACCTTCTAGTTGTGCCCTTCCCGTGTCGTACTCGGGGCAGTCCCATCCTGCAGCCACATCCACAGCCAAGGTAGGACGGTTCCCGGTTCCCCCAACCGCGATGCCGGCGCTTTGCTGATCCGGGCGCCTTTAACGAGGAATGGGAGCTGCTGCTCGGCAGCCCCACCGAAGAGAAGGCAAACTTTTCTTTTGTTGAATGGCCGCTGCCAGCACTCCTGGCGGATTAACCTCAGTGCGCCCCAACAAAGACTTTATCCCTCTTGTTAGTTTTCCACGGGACAGGCGAGGGCGTGGGGGAGAAGGAGGCGGCGGTGGCGGGGAAGGCGCAGCTCGGCTGCTCGTTTCCCGGACTCACGGCATCTCGCGGCTACCTTCCTGCGAGTCCCCAAATTTCGGAGCCCCCTGGGGCCAGGCCGAGCTCGCCAATATCCGAGCGCTCGGGGCTGCGGCTGCTCTGCTGGCTCTGGGAATAACCCACCCCATGCTCCTTCTCCTTGGGAATGCGTCCCAGTGACCCCCCTACCCGTGAGTGTAACCTCGGGGGATGGCCATGCGCCAGGGGTGGGCAGCGTGCCCATTGTCTCCTGATTCATGTTGCAGAGCACTGCAGGCACAAATTGACCACAGAGAACCTGATACCTACACAGAAACTCCTGGATGGAGGCGAGCTGACTCTGGCCAATGTAACTGCATGGCACACTTTAGACCCAGCTGGCATCAATGTGCTGATGACTGGCTGGAGGTCAGTGACGCTTTTCCTGCCTTGTTCAGGTGGCTGTGCTGCTTCTGTATCACACTTCTGTGAGCTGCAAGAGCCCTGGGGACTAGAATGAGTTTGACTACAACACCCAGGTAATCCCTTTGGTGTTGTTTGTGGACGGCAGGAGAAGACAGGCATTCAATCAATACGATTGATAGAGCAAGCTTCCACTTTATTGCCAAGTGTTACATCTTTTATACTTTTTACCTAATGTATTCATAACAGTAAAGCATAATTGGCTACAACCTAAAGGTCATAATTTGCATGTTCCTCCTACTTACAGTTTCTTTAGCAATGCTTGCAACTTCTTTGTCTACTGTTCTCTGTTCCCTATTTGCTAACTATTGCTTCATAGTTGCAACTGTTGTTCTCTCTTTCTGTTCTGTATTTTGCAACCTATATCTTCATAGTTGCAACCCACAAAGGCTAAAGGACAGGGTGACCGTTAACTGTTCCAGTCAGCATAATTTGTGCTTTGTTCTGCGGCCTGTTCCCCTTACTCTTGCTCACTTTAGCTAACATGGAGTTTGCTGCAATAATGGTTCCAGAGATCCATGTCCCTGCTCTGTCAACCATTCTTCCACAGTTCTTCTGCCCCGGGTGCAGAAGGAAACAGTGGTACCTTTGGGGAATTGTTCTGAGACTTGTTCTGGGTCCCCTTCAAAGACAATGTGGAGTGAGTGTTGCAGTGCTTGCCTGTGTTTTTGGGCTATCAAAGGCTTGTGACAGCAAGTGTGGGCACTGGCGTGGGTAGGCATGGAGTTGCCCACTGCACCAGTCCTGCTCTGGTTGCTGCCTGTGAACTGCAGGGGAGCTGCTGACCCTGTGGCTCCTCTGACACAGGCTGGGCTGGCATCGATCCTCAAATTTGTGCTGGATATTGAGGAGAGCCTGAATGAGAACCTGGAGCCACTGCTGCAGAGGAAAGGTAAGTGCTGGGCCCTGGCTGCCTGTGCTGTGGCACGCACGGGCCCAGCCTTGTGCAGGCAGCGTGGTCATTGGGTGATTTCCCCTCACTGGCACCTGGCATCTTAAGAGCAACAGGTGTCTGCTGTGGTGATGTCCAAGTGTCAGCTTGGAGTGGGACAGAACAAGGCCATAACCCTGGGGAGAGCAGCAGTGTGGGGTATTGCAGTATACTGTCCGTGACCCTGGTCTACCTGTCCTCTTCTATCCCCACCACAAGCCTCGTCCTACCACCACTCCTCCCATCCTGGCCCTTTGGCAGCCCCATCCCACCACCAGGCCCACAGCTCTTCCTTGCACCCTTTTTCCATTGCATCAACCTTTACCTTCCTTAAACATCCGGACCCCGCAATGATTCTGGCCCAGCTTTGAGTCATCTGGCATGAGCAGGGTGACAGTGGGCACCAAGGTGACACGGGGCTGGTTGCATGGCCTCAAGGAATGTCCCACCTTGATCTGCAGAAGGGCACAGCCACAGTTCCCTCTGGGACAGTGGGAAGCACAAGAGGTTGTTCAGAGCTTCTCACCCCACTAGGGCACAGCCCTGCCTTCTGCACAGGGACGGAGAAGCACCAAGGTTCACATATCTGATGGACTGGCTCTCTCCAGCTGCAGCTCCAGGCTTGGCTGCCTGCTGTGGTTCTGGAGGCAGCCAAGCCAGGGCCTGACACAGTCCTCACTCAGCAGGTTCTCTGCCAGGTACTTGGGGTCCCCCACACACAGCAGGGACAAAACTGTCATTCATCAGCTGCCAGAGGATAGAGAATATAACAAAGAGCTTCATGAGTTGAGATAGGGACCATAAGAGATTCTTCACGGATCACCATCATGGGCAAAACAGACTCCATGTGGGGATATTAAATCTCTTACTAACAAGATCAGAGTTTAAGAATGAGAAGCTTAAAAGACACCTTTCTCCCACCTCTCCCCTTCTCCATATTGTACCTTCTCCCTCCCAGTGGTGCAGGGAGACAGGGAATGGGGGTTACAGTCAGTTGCTGTTTACTGTCACTGCCCAGAGAGAGGATCCTTCCCCTGCATCTCGTTGGGTTCCTCCCACTGGAGACAGTTCTTCATGAACTGCTCCAGTGTGAGTCCATCCCATGGATGTCTTCAGACAGTGTCCAGCCTACAGGTGGACCTTTGTACTCCTGTGGTCCTCCAGGGGCTGCAGGGGCATAGCTGCCCCACCATGGGCTTCACCACGAGCTGCAGGGGAACCTCAGCTCCAGTGCCTGAAGCACCTCTTCCCCCCCCTTCTGCACTGACCTTGATGTCTGCACTGTTGTTCACATCTTCTCACTCTGCTCTTCTCTGGTGGCCATCTTCACCTGATCTAAACTTTTTTTCCTTCCTTCTTAAATGTGTTATCACAGAGGCATTGCTGTCCCTTCTGATGAGCCTGGCCTTGCCTAGCAATGGTTCTGACTTGGATCTGGCTGGCATTGGCTCTGACGGACATGGGACAAAACTTCCAGTAGCTTCTCGAAGAGGCCTCCCCTATGGTACTCCCCCCTGCTACCAAAACCTGGTCACAGAAAACGCAATACACCCATGTAGCTAATTTTAACCGGAGCCATTTGGGATCCTCTGGACAAAACACCCTGCCAGAACACAACTTCTACTCAAATCCCTGCAGTGCCTGGTGGGGAGACAGGACAGATCTGTGATGGGCTCAGGTGTCACCCAGCTCTGGCACTATTCAGAAGCACCACAGCCTGAGCCCATAACCTCTCAGCAGTTCCAGTGCTCCCCAGTCCCATCCCAGTGCCCTGCACACCCACACCAATCCCAAAGCTGCCACCTGAGTCTCCCACCCAAAACCACAGGACCCCCTTCCTGCTCCCTGCTACTCCTGCCTTGTTTTTGCCCTGGTCCTGGTGCAGTTCAAACCTCAGGCACGGTCCCAGCTTCTGGTCTCAGCTCAGTTCAAACCTAGGCCTAGTCCCCATGTTGATGAAAAATGCTGGAAAAGAACCCTCTATCACTCCTTTTTGAGTATTAGAAAGCATTCCTTTATTACGACACTGGGCATGCAGGAATTCCATTCCAAATTGTGCACCCTGAAATTCACAATTACATATTTTTATACTATAGTTTTCAGAGATTGCATCATCATTGCACCCACTTCCCAAGTCTGTTCTACCTATCACTCCACCCCACAACATGCCTCTAGTGTTAGGGTCAGAGGTCTCTGGATGATCCCTAGACTCTGATTCCATCCTCTAACTCAGTTTGCTCCCCTTGCTGTTTCTCCTCTTCTGGCACAAAATCAGCCTCCTGGAGTGGTTTCAAGGTTCTCAGCTGGCTTGGACCAGCTCATTAGCCATGTTTTCCTTTTCCATCTTCTTTGTCAGCATCTGCCTCAAGGTAGGAGAGGCCTTCTTCTTTATTGAACTTTCTGCCTGTTAAACATTTCTAACGAAGAATGCTAAACACCCTGGTAACTGCACAGAAACGGTCTAGAAGAAATGAAGGGAAATTGTAAAAATTTTCCTTAAGACTACACCACCATAAGTAAGTAATTAGTTTAACAGTTCCAAAAGAACTAGTGGAAAGCTGTGAGGTCCAGAAAACTTGTCAGTAGACATAAGCATAATGGCTACGTAGCTTGTTGCCCTTACAATGCTTTCTCGTATTGCAGAAAGTGATGGGAAGTTCTTATGATTTGGGTTTTGTAATGATCACAGAATCAACTAGGTTGGAAAAGATCTCTGAGATCATCAAGTCCAACTTTTCACCTAATACTACTTTGCCAACTAGACCATGGCACTCAGTGGCACATCCAGTGTCTTCTTAAACACCATCAGGGACAGTGATTCCACCACCTCCCCGGGCAGCCCATCCCAATGCCCAATCACTCTCTCTGTAAAGAACTTCCTCCTAAACTTTCTAAACTTATTCCTAACTTCCTTTTACCTTATGTAGGTAGACCAGGTTGAAGACAAGTTTATAATTATGTTTGGTTTGGTGGGGTTTTTTTGCTTTTTGTCTTGTTTTGTTGTTTTTTTAGTTCTGTTTTCTTTCTTTTTCAAAGAGTATTTTGATTTATTGGACTTCGTCTTGATCTTTTTTTTTTTTTTTTTTTTTGCCCTCACTGTAACATTTCTGCCTGGTCCAGAAAATTTCTAAAAGTGATATATATAATACAGGTTTTTTGAGGTCTTAGTTCAGGTAAGGTTTTTCATTACGATTTTCTTAGTGAAACAGTTAATATATTCCATCTCTAGGAATTCTGTTAGTTTCTTAGTCATCACATAAATGAAACACTTCTCTTGCTGACAGAATATGGCTTTATGTACCTTTCCTGTGGTCTATGGATTTGCAGTTTTTCTTTTTTTGACTTTCAGTCAAACATTACTAATTTTTTAATGTCTCTGACTCTGTGCTACAGTGCAGCTGGACAATATAAATCACAAGTAATAGGCAGCCTACTGGCTTTGTTTTGTCTCTCAGATACATTAACTAAGATTTTCAGTTATTATGTGAATCTCTAAAAGGTCAATTTTACTGTGTTACCTACCATACCCACTAAATACAGTTATCTTTTGGCTTCATTTGGCTGCTGAATTTGTAAGCTTTAAGTACATTTTTAAAAGCAATGTTTCTAATGAAGATTATGGCTTTGAGACTGGGGTCTTACACTTGCAGGTATTGCAAAAACTGTGCTTCCTTTCTAGCAGCTTTATTGTTTTCCTACTATTAGAAACTCTCTTATATCAGAATTTAGTCCTGTTCTATAGCTGAGGCAGATTTTAATAATTTATTTTCACGGTGAACATTCTAATGGTGTGAGACTTGAATGTATCCATATTTTAAGATGGAAATGAGCAGTGCTTTCCAAGTGCCATTATAGCCATTTTTAGTTTCTGGCTAGATCCTAAATTTTTATTTTAGCATAATTCAGTGGAGTACTGTCGGATAAAGAAATAGGATAACCCACCATTTTGAAGGGGAGAAATTACACGCCACTGAAGAAGGTCTGTTAAATTCAATTTAGTAGTGCTTACCCCAGCCCATATCATAGATATGGCTGAAATATCAGTAGTGGTTTGTGGTTCTGTTTTTTGGGTTTTTTTAATCGAGCAAATATGAATATTTTATTTTGTGAAAAGTTACTGTAAATGTAGACATAAAAAATCCTGTGGGTTAAAGAAACTCAGTAGGAACTTGGATAATATTTACTATGGGTCAGTAACAAGAACAGTTGGTAGCAACCTCTTGCTGTATAGCAAAAATCATATCTTTTTGGGAAAGCAGATAAAAATACAATTGAACAGACTATCAACCTGCAGCTCATTTTGACAAATCGACATTAGTGGTCCAGAAATTATATTTTTCTACTCTAACTCAATACCATTTTTTCCTCTAGTCATCTTGTCATTGAGGCCTTTTTTTTGCATTGATTTTGAAACCTCTGAATCTAGGACTTAGATATGGCTGGGAATTCAGCTTTCAGAGCAAATGCTATGCAACAGGAAAGAGGTGTGGAGTCTCCCTCACTAGCCTATTCCAGAACCTTGCAGTGTGCCCTAGGATGACCTTGCTGGAGCAGGGAGGTTGGACCGAATAATCCACTGTGGTCCCTTCTAACCTTACACCTTCTGTGATTGTGTAATTCTGTAGCAGAAACTGCTGTCAGATAACAAGTCCCATCAAATGTGGGAATTTTCAGTATGAGTTATAAGTTAAGAAATCATGAGGAACAATATATGTATTTGATATATTTAGTATTTAAATTTTTTTGTGGTTTTGTCGTTTTGTTGACTGGAAGTTTATTGATGGTTTAGACTAATAATCCCTTTTCTGGAAATTGAAATCTTGAACAGATGAAATATACGTCATTAGCAAAGTCCCTGTGAGTGTGTAAAATACCCACTCATGCTCACAGAAGAGAGTATTATTGTCTTACAGAATATCTCTGAACTTTTGCTGATGATGTACTTTAATACAAGAAAGGTATATACTTGCCTCTGTTTTAAGACTAATTGCGCATCACAAGGTCTGACAGTGTCCATCATGTTTGTGCATTGCTATATACAAAAAACGTGACAAAGAATGAGTAATGTACCTTCCATTGGCATAAATAATTAGGTTTGTATGCTTACAAGAGATCAGGATGTCTTTCAACATCAAAAAGACTAATTCAAGAGCTAAAATGTACAGCGAGATCAAGAACAACTCTGGAATAAATGTCCACCTCTTCTTATTTAGAATGATATTTGAAATTTAACTGTGGGTACTCTGTAAAAGTGACTGCTGTCTTCAGTGTTACAGATGAACTCTACTGTCACCAGTTGAGGTAAAGATTCATTCTCTTTCATTGCGAATGTTCCATTTTAGAGAGGTCCTTCATAATACAGTGACCTGAAGGAAAAGTACATTTACATTGAAAACAAGTACCAAAAAGGTCTGATTATGACTGGTCAATTTGGTCCCAACAAACTTAACTATCCTTTACTACAGTAAAAAAAAAAGGAACATAAAAGGTTTTCCTTGACTGTCAAATTCAATTATCTGCTACTGTAGGTTACATAATCTTGTTCATATATTCGTATTTCCCTTCATTAGGGCTAGTCCATATCTGCAGGGATTTTTAGTCTTCCTTTCAAGGGCTTCTTCACAACTTCATTTTCTCATGTTTAGAAATAATCTTCTAATTTACAGTGTAATTTTCAGGTCAAATTACATGCCTTTGTTCTAGCACTGATAGTGTCTTTCAGCTTTAATAGCTCTTCCCTGTCCCTTTTGTTTGTTCCCAGAGGTACTTCTAGAGAACAATCATCTACCCTCTTAGCTTATGTTTTGCCAGGCTAAACAAGTCAAGCTCTTTCAGTCCGTTTGTGTAAGATAGGCTTTGCCAGCTATGTACTAATTGTCTTTCAAAAAAATTATCAGAATACAGTTGCTGGAAAATAAACTTTCAGTGCATGATGCAGAGCATACAGAAAGCCTTTCAAATTTGTTTCAGACTTAAACCTAAAAGACAAGAAACAGATTTTAAACTACACCTGATTAAATCTGTAAGTTAAAATTGCAGGTAATTAAGTTCATTTATTCTGATGCTACTCTATCTACAGAAATTTCTGGAAAATTAGATTAGTCCAATTTACTATACAGAACAAGTTAAGCCAGGAGGACTTTATTTTCCATGTCAAATAGGAATGGAGGAGAATTTAGAAAAATTAAATCCAAAAATATATCATTACGAATAGAAAAAACAGGTGTCTACCCTCCTTTTCCTAAAACAAACAAACAAAAAAAAGCCCAAACCAAATAAAGTATTGAAATGTAATCTAATATATATTCTTGTGTCTTAGGCTTCACACTGGGATCACATATTAGACATATCTGGCATATCTGTGTTACAGGGAGATGTGAAGGGAGTCCTTAAACTGTCTTTGGCCAGCTTGGCAACCAGTGGAAACAGTCAATGGGGCTCCAGCCCTGCAACAGGCTCCAACATGTTTAAGAAAGGTCAATAGTAATGAAGGGCATGAGATGCAATGAAGGAACTCATGAGAGGACAGAAGGATATACAAAAGGAGGCACATGAGGAGATGTGCAAGGAGATATGTGTGAGGAAAAGGGAAGAGTCATGGAGAAGACACATGTAAGACAAAGTATTAGGGGAATGGCTGGAGATGCAGCCGTCGAGGAGGTACGTTATGTCACAAGAGGTGTCTCTGGGGGATTGTGACTGTGGAAGAGACCACATCAGGGCATGTGTAGTCCTGAATGGTCTGGGACATAGAGGAATCCGTGCCAGGGTGGGGATGCCCCAATTTAAACACAAAAGTATTATACTTGGATCCTCATAATCTAAGCTTAGCTGTCATCCTGCAGGGACCTTAAATCCGTTGCCGTGTAAGTTTCTTACAGTATGTAAGCTCCTGGCTTCTGAGGGCTACACTCATGAGGACCTTGACTCAGACAGGCTCATTTCTCTGTGTGCGAAGCTCAGCAGCTACAGCAGTCACAAAGAATATAAAACCATAATTTAACTTTCTCCTCTAAATGAAGTTCAAAGAAGATCTGAACTGGTTTATTAAGATCTGAGTTTGTTAATTAAACTCATTAACTTTAAAGCTCTGCCTCTGCATGCATGATCCTAGTTCAGCCAATGAAGAGAAATATTTGTTTCTGGATTACAGACCATCCAGCCTATTGAAGCTCCTGCTATAAGAAGGCTCTTTGGTTTTGTTTGCTTATATTGACAGTGGTGAAGTAGGCAGAACCAGAAGCAGAAATCTACATCTAAAAGGTCTACTTCTGAAGGATACTAAGGATGAAAAACAGTGTACACAACCACTTTATAACGCTTTTGCCAAACTTTTTGACAGCTGCTAGAAATTGTTCCTATATTTTTGAAATATTTTTTCATGTCTGAAAGAGAGAGAATAGGTTTAGATTAGATATTAGAAAAAAAATTATTACTGTGAGGATGGTGAGGCCCTGGCACAGGATGTGGCTGCCCCACCCCTGGCAGTGTTCAAGGCCAGGTTGGATGGGGCTCTGAGCAACCTGGTGTAGTGGAAGGTGTCCCCGTCTCTGACAGGGGGTTGGAACAAGAAAATTTTTAGTGTTCCTTCCAACACAAACCATTCTGTGATTGCAAGGATAGAATGCTTATACTTAGTGTTTTACTACTGTTTCATATACTACTGTTTAAATAACTCTCAGAATTTTATCATCTCTTACAATATTTGATGACACATTTTAGTACAAAAATAGCTGAGCTGAAACAAAGAGTGTCATGATAATTTGTTGTAACTGAGGATTTTAAAACTCAGCTCACTGAGTCATGTGATTATATGAGAATCTCTTTTTATGTTGGCATGGTACATTTGTAGCCATCACTGATGTTGTTTATGAGGACAAATTCTTTTCTTTAAATTCTTATGGAATCAACTTACTAAGAAAAAGTAACCAAGGGTCCAAATTATGTATGTGATTTCAGAAAGTGATTATACATTACCAAAGTCAAAGAAGCAGCATATATCATTATTCATGTATATTCACACACATACATACATAGATATACATATAGCTTTTATTCCAAATCCATAAGTAGTCAGTAAAGTAAAATTGTCTCCTAATAATGCCCCTTTTATGTTCGATTTAGCAGTTTTATGTACACTCATTTTGTGTACCTAATAGAGAACTTCTGGACTAATGAAGAAACTTCCATTACTACAATTAGTTACCTGCAAATGCCTCTATAAACTTTTAACTGATTTCGTATCCCATATTGTATCTTATTAAAGACCCAGAAATGTTATACCTTTTTAATGATGCAATTATCTTAAAAAATGGTTTTATGTAATACCTCTTTATTAATGTTTAGTTCCATTTCCAGTACCTACCAGTTCTTAGAATAGATTAGACCCCTTAAATATCTGCAGTCCTTTATTTCTGTTTATCATCAAATATCAAGATAGGGAAGGAACAAAGCAGAAAATTAAAGAATAATCACTGAAAATAGATTAAAAAAATCTTTGAAAGTATCAAAGTCTTTTAAAATTTAAATAGTCATGAATCCAAAATAAATTTAATGAGATATACACACCTGTCATCTGAATTATATTCTTAAGAAATAACAAGCAAACAAAAAAATCTAACCAAAAGAACTAATTAATACCATGTTATAAGCAAAACCCTCTATGTGAGCTGTTGAAACATACCTTGTGTTCACTATTATTTGTTTGGTCAGAAGGCCTGTGTGCTACAGAATTGGTGTGTGACTTGGTATGTTCTGCTATTCAACAGGAAAATTAAAGTTATCCAGGAAAAAAATTCAGTGCTAAGAGCTAAATTTTTTATTAATTTTTCCAGAATGACTTATCCTGACATCCCCTAAAGGATGCGTTTCATAGAATCAGAGAATGATGAGAAGTTCAACATGACCTGGCAACGTGCACTTACAGCCCACAAAGCAAAGCTGGGCTGCATCAAAAGAAGCGTGACCAGCAAGTCAAGGGAGTTGATTCTACCCTTCTGCTCCACTCTTGTGAGAGCCACCTGCGGTGCTGCATCTGGCTCCAGGGCCCCCAGTATAAGTATGACATCGACCTGTTGGAGCCAGTGCAGATGAGGGCTACAAAGATGGAGTTTTTCAGACTGGAGAAGTGAAGACTTTGAGATACCTGGTCTAGTGGAAGATGTCCCTGCCCATGGCAGGGGGGTTGGAACTAGATGATCTTTAAGGCCCCTTCCAACCCAAGACATTCCACAATTCTGTAATTTTATGACTATGATTTCCTGTCTTGTCACTGTTTGTCTAGTGAGGAAATAAAGAGTTCTGAAGGTTCAAGTCACTATCACCAACCAAAACAATCAACACACCTGTATTACCTCGTTTGTTTGTTAGTTTCCATACCAGCACCTGCTTGAATTTAAGTTACCTAAAGTCACACATCAATTGGCTATTTCAACATTAAATGTAATGTAGAAATTGTCCTGAACCTAGAGAAACAAAGCATGTCGCTACATAAATTTGTCTCATTTTGCCTCTCCTTTTCTTTTTCATGCTCCCCACACCCAAGGCAGTTAGTATGTTAGGCAATTAGGTTATCCTCCTCACAACCAAGGCCTTCCTTAATGCTGAGACAAAGAGGGGGACACATTATATACTTTGTGAAGAGTTCAGCACTTTATCACTGAACAAGAAAAGTATTCACTCTGAAAAGCAGTCAGTGTATTGTCTTGAATAATGCTGGAGCTATATCGTAGCAGTTGTGGTCATCCCTTTAAAACCAGGATCAAGCAATTTGGTAGTGCTGGAGATCAGACCCTCTGAGTCACAACTGCCACAGGATAGTTTGGGCCTTGTGCTGCAATGGTGCTTCAGAAGATCCAGGAAAGAAAGACTATGTACAAACTGTACAAGGGACAAAATTGAGGCTTTCTTTATTGCAAATTCCTGTACCTTTTATAGTCCAAGGATTGTTTAGGGTAACATAGACAGTAGAAAAAAGGAATAATGGTCATTTGTTATGCAGGGGTCACTTCGGCCAGTGTCTTAGAGCCACAAAAGAGACACGAGTTCTTAATATCTGATGTTTACATTCTTTGGACATTGTATCATAACCTGGACATGCTTTATACATAAATTCATAAGCTACATCTCCCCACTCTGATTTCATTGATTATAACAGGCGAATATTATAGAAAAAAACAAATTCAGCCAAAATTCAAGATATCTTTTTGTTGAGTTCCAAATTCTGTATTAAAATTGCCAATCTTGGCTTAAGGATTTTCTGAGTATAAGGGATTTTCTGGGTATAATACAAGTCAATTACAAAGCCAATCATTAATCATTAATGATTCCCTTGTCACTCCAGGGATCGATGCTTTTTCCCAAGAGAGATAAGGTTACATCTCCTAGAGATATTCTCCAGGGGTTCTTATTCTTAAAAGTCCTTCTCAGATGTTTCAAAGCAGGTGCTTCTGTTGTCAAAGAGAAGGGCCTTTTCCTTTCTCTTAATAAGGCTACACTATACAACTTTGTATGCAATAGTTTCTTTTAACTTTATGCTTTAGCCAGAGAAGTACAGCAAGAATCAGAAGGCAAAAAGAGGCCAAGTCTGAATGAAAAAGTGAAAGATCAGTGAGGCTGGATTGCAACTGATTTACTTTCCCTTTCCTGCTGATTGACTGACTAGCATTTCTTGCATTTTATTATCTATGAGTGATAACTCTCTAATAGTAAAGCTTCAGAGTTCATATGTCAATAATATTCATCTTTCTATACTAGATTGATTATACCAGGCCCAGGCATTCTGACATCAATGTCCATACCTAGGATTTCCTTATGGATAAAAAAATGGGGATTAGACAGCAAGCGTTTGCCAAATCCCCTGTCTGCCAGCCTGCTCTTGGAGCAGAAAGGCCAGCTCAGCTTTCCAGCAGCAGTGAGGAGCAAGAGCCAAGGCGGGGGCACCAGGGAACTCCCGGGAAGGCTGCATTCCCTGCGGGCTCTGCAGGGTGGCCATGGTGGGGTGTGAGACCAGAAATGCCCCAAGTTCCCGGGGGCTCTGGGCACAGCAGAGGCTCCAAGTGCCCGAGCCCCGGGGCTGCCCCGGGCCGGGCCCGCTCGGTGCTGCTGGGGATGGGGCAGAGCGGCCTCTGTGCCACGGCGACTTCGAGGGCCCGGGGCGATGGGGGCATTGCCCAGAGACCTTGGTGACGCCCCCGAGCCCCGCCGTGCCCCAGCTCAGCCCATCCCCAGAGATCCTCTCTGCAGGAGGCAGCAGCGCCCGGGATCGATCGCGCTCTCTCTGCAGGAGAAGACGAACACGGACGGAGGCAATGGACACAGGGGAGGAGAAGAGGGACAGCGACAAGGACAAGAGGATGATGCACCCCTTTTTTATTTTTCTTTCTTTCTTTCTTTCTTTCTTTCTTTCTTTCTTTCTTTCTTTCTTTCTTTCTTTCTTTCTTTCTTTCTTTCTTTCTTTCTTTCTTTCTTTCTTTCTTTCTTTCTTTCTTTCTTTCTTTCTTTCTTTCTTTCTTTCTTTCTTTCTTTCTTTCTTTCTCTTTTTCTTCTTACAAATGAGATTGCAGTGACCTAATTTTTTCATCTGTTGTATCATTATATTTTTAAATTATTTTAATTACTTAGAATTATTGTAAAACTCAGAAAAATTGAGAACTGAAATAAAAACAATTTTTTACATCTGTTCTTTTTTTAATGAAAGCGTATTGTTCCTCTTATATGAAATATGAGTTCACTGGTTGTCTTGGTACAGAAAATGTAGGATGTGTTACATTGAGCCCAAGAATGTGTCAGGATGTGCTCTAGCAGATTTTCCAAAAATAGTACTTTTGTACAATGTTGCAGAAGAAAAATAAAAGTGCAAAAAACACAGTCTGATGAATCAGCCTTGTCAAATACATAGAAAATATCTAAATAGACAATAGAAGAGTGCAGAGGAGGGAACAGCAGAGAAAGAATAAAAATGTTCACATCTCAGAGTTTCATTTTACCATTTTCCCAAACGTGTGTTTGGTGTCAATTAAATAAACTGGATCTTCTGTGCTATACTTTGGACTTCTGTGAGTGTATGTATAAGTAAATAAAGTTTCTAAAATTTCTAATTGTTGTATCTTTACAACTACGTACCATATACACTTTGTTTCCCTGATTTCATCCTATTAATATGCTAATTTCACTGTGACAAAAGGGGTGGCAACTGAGCAACATGAAAAGGTGGAGGGTGAGGGAGAAAAAAATAAAACATAAATTTAAAAAATACTGATTTTCCATAAAATCGCTGCTGCAACTCATTCTTTTTCTCCCCCTCCTTTTATTTAGGTATGGTACTTAGCTAGTGTGGCTAGTGTGTCATCTTGCAAATTTTTTCCCAGATAAATTACTGCAATGCCTATGGGACAGCTGGCAAGCTTGCTACACAGCTATGTTCAATTCTTAGAAAATAAGAAGCTACTGAAAATTGAATTCATCTGTAAAAACAACTCCTATTTTGAAGGGAGACCAATACTGTTTGCACACTGAAAGTTAAGAAATGCATTTTTTTTCTAGTACCAATGAAATTCTATTATTCGAAAAGCATGTTAGAGGAAATTTAATCCTGTTTGGCAAAAATTGGGTTTTATGAAGTGAAAGTCAAATTATATTGAAAGCATTCAGACATCACTGAGGTTCTCTGTTTATTTGAACAATGTGATAATGCCTATTTTTGTCTACGCAGTCAGAAATTATAGAGCTTAAACTCCAGCAAAGAATTAACTAATGCGCCCTAAGGTTTAGAAAAATCAGTTCGTTGAAATTAAAAAAAAAAGATAATTCTTACATATTTGATTGTTTATCTAATACTAGAGACTTTCTGTCTGAAACATAACACATTAAGGTTGTGCAAAGGAGATTGTTTGGTGATGTGGCATTAAAAATTGATATCAAAATAAATTTGGGTTATTTAAAAAAAATGTTCCATTATTTCAATCAATAAAATATGTGTGAAAATTCCTAACAGTAAAAGAAAATTAAGTCGTGAAGTAAATTTGTAAATTCTGCCTGTAAAAGAACAATGGTCTTTTGAAGAATACTGTTGTTTGGTTGTTGTTTAAAAAAACCCCATACATTCAATAACCGTATAACAGAGAAGTTTGATATAAATTGGATAAGGTGACTTAAAGGCACTGCAGAATTTTTCTTTTCTCAGTCAGATGTATGATCTTCAAACTAATCCTGTCCTTCCTGGGGATCCAATCTATAATCACTTTCAAGTGAAAATAAAACATCTTAACATTTTTTCACACTTCACTAATTTTGCACGTTCTCAGTGCAGTGGTTCATCATGCTTGCTTCCAAAGTCTGGATCGTCTATTTAAACCTTTTTTTTTTTTTTTTAAGATGCTGTAGAAATAGAGAAGGCAAAACCGAAAGGAACTACTAGAACATGCAATCGAAGAGGGACCTGAGTTATCCAAAAGTGTGCCCAGGTTTGTTTATTCCTAACTGACGTTTCTCTTGTCTGTTCTTAAAAAGATCTCCAGTGAGAGAGGTCCTATCCAGTCTCCAAACAATGCGTTCCACTTTTTCCCTACCTCTCCAGTGCCCAGATTGACTTGTCCTTGCTTCAGTTCAAAACTGTTACTAGCCAGGATGAGGAAACAGAGAGAGAATGTTTGTTCAATTTACAGATGAGAAAGGTTGAGAATACACTGAAGTAGGGGATTAGAATTCAACACTGATGTTGAAAAGGCTTAGGAGGAAAATGGGATGAAGTATTGCAAGGAGAAATATATAGTGGTATGATGAACTATAATTGAATGCTTTGCAGATGTTGTATTTTTGTCGTGAATGAGTTTCCTGACATGTTCCTGAGAATATTATGCAAGTATTCCTCTTCTAGAAATTTTCAAATCCTTAAGTTGTGTTCTGGAAAAGAATATGCACAAAATCACAAGTGGTGGCGTGGACTATGAGGAGTATAAGGTGCCCCAAAAGAGGTGGGAATTGTGCTGTAAGTTCCAAAGAGCTAACCACGTCATCATTTCTGATAGTAAGAGTACATAAATGGTGAATAAATTTTCATTGAATCTCAGTACATGGTTCACTGCGAGAGCAATTTGCTTTGAATGCGTCAAGGGAAGTGTCAATAATAACACCGCAGAACTTTAGGTGTAGTTATATAGAATTACGTTCCTGAGGTAAAAATCAAATTTGTTTTCCCTCAGGGAGAACCAGGAACACACTCATTCTGTGAATCTGTGCATTGAAACACAGAAGGCTAACCAAGCTATCACACATTTGTGAGTGTCTGAAATGCAAGATGCTGTGTAAGAGAATGCAAACTCCAGTGCTTACATTCCTTTCTACTTACTTTTAAGTGCTCTGTTAACATAGTTAACTTTAAAAAAAAAAAAAAAATTATGCATCCAAATGTTGAACTATAGCTGTGTTTTTTAAATCTGAAACCACTGAACCTATTCAGATCACTATAATTCTTAAAAGCAACACGTGATTATACCCACATTGTATTTATCATAAAATTGTCAGACTCTCATTACAACATTGTATACTAATCACGTCATTAGTGAAAGTGTAAAACATTTATTTCCATTTTTCATACGGACAGAATGGAGAAAAGAGGCCAGTTGTGACTGTCCAACTTCCTCTTTCACTGTGGACTTCAGTTTTCACTTGTTACAGCTCCTAAGAGTTTGAAAAGATAACATCCAAAGTACTGGCCTAGAAAATGTTTGTTTTCAGAGATAATGGTTTCTTCAGTGTGATATTAGTTGTTAAAAGGGAGAACTGTGGAGCATATTAAGCTAATGATATATTGAATGTATTATATATGATAATATATCAGTTATAGATATGTGAAATTTTACATTATCTTGCATACTTTTACCCTGTATTTTTCAAGGTCTCATTGGAAATTTTTGGATGAAATTATCTCACTATCAAGAGAAGTAAATAGAATTTTTCCCTTGGTAGAAGCTGTAGGTTAATTAATAGGCCAATAAAGGGAAATTCTACTTACTAAGAGTAACAAGGGAATATCTTCATATTGACAAGATTTTGAACATCACTCTTCATTAGTTTTTCTCAAAACATTACAAAAGAATTTTCTTTTACCTACAGATAGATAAAAACTTTAAAAAAAGAATGGAAAATAGTTAAGTAAGATATTTTTGAATATTGAGTTTAAAACAAAGTACACAATTTTCATTCAATGTACATTATAAAAATTCAATCAATCAATAAATTAGGAGCCATCTAGATCTTTCACAATAAACAGGCCCAGCAACTGATGTGCAGTTGCAATTGGTTTTCTGAGAGAGTTTTTATTATTATTATGCCAAAAGGTTTTCTTATAAGACACAATATGACATACAAAAGCTTATTTATTAAAACAGAGAAAGTACAAAATTAAAGGACTGGATATAGTTAAAATGAAAAGTTTTTACTCTGAGTAACTATAACAAATATATACTTAGTTCAGCACTTCAAGATTTGTCCCTTAGATTGTAATGGAAACCCATTGTATTAAAATCTATAAATTCTCTGGGTTTTTTCACATAAAGGATGCTTCAATATGAAATGTCCATTGAATGGAAATAGCCACAATAATAGTAGCCTTTGGGGAAAAAAAACCCAACAAACAACTTCTATAATATTTTTTAATATCATCTGCTTTGATGGCCTTTTATGGGTAGCTCAGACTTCTCTGGCATTGAATGAAATGTCAGTCTGAAGAGAAATCTACCAGTGCATAACTCTCTCTGATCTTTACACTTGTTTATGTTTTATTTTTTACCCCACAAAACATAAACGTGTTTCATTTTCAAGACTGAAGGTGAAAATGACAAATTCATACAACAAAAAAATTGTGTGTGTGAAGTACAAGGAATTGCACGATTAAGTGGAAGGTATTTACACTTTAATCTGTAATGATTGTTTCAAATTTCAAAGTAGATAAGAACACACAATCTTCAAATAATTTTGGAATCTTTGGAGAGTTTGTGGTGGAGAATACAGATAACCAGTTATTTACCTCTTATAAGAGATTGTTGAAAGAGTTAACATTTTTTTCCCCCCATCTAAACAAAAGTCAAGAGAAGTATTAAAGGTTTTTAACCACTATGTAGAAAAATTAATTTAAATATGAAATCCTATTGGAAAAGCCAACCTGGGGCTACAAACCCAGTTACAAACTGGGTACTACATACCTAGAGAAATTTTTGGGGAAATATTGGCTGCATATATACAATAGGCTAAAACTGCCGAACATTTACAATCAAAGATACTACATATATACAAAAAAAGGGGTCTCAGTAAGCTAGACATGGGCTAAACATGTTTTTAGGTTTGTATTTCAAGTACTGATTATTTTGCTTTAAAAAGTTACTTATTTTGTTGGCTTCTGTGAAGAGATTTTTTAGATTAGTGTTGTTTATATGGACCATATAGAAGAAATCAACTGATTTCTTAATGTGTGAAGAGATTAAGCTATAATATTCTCGTGAAATCAGGTTATAGAGATAGCTGCAAACTAAGCTATGTGCTGATCTTTGCTGATGTGGGAGGACTGGCTAGTTTCTGTGCTACTCCCGCAAATGCTTAAAGAGAAGAACCTTTCATTGAAAAATCTGATCTTAGAAAAATATCAGATTGTCTATATGATGTAGAATTAATTCTCACTATTGTACCCAAATCATATGCATAAAATATTTCCATATAAACTCATTCTGTTTTGAGATGTACTTGCTAATTTATGCAGTATGTCTGGACCTGGGTGTCACACACCGGACAACTTGACAACACCAAGTTGTGTTTTATTGGGTTTTAGTTTTGAGGTGGAAATTATTTGGCATTCATTAATGTATTAAAAAAATATCACATAGTTGTCCCCTGAAATTGGTATGAATCTGATTGCTAAAGAAAAAATGTTTTTCTGGTTAACTAACATTAATTATCCATAGAACCAATAGAATGGAGTTGGGATGTGTTGACTTGACAGCCCTTAGGAGAACATTTTCACCCGGCTCAAATTTCTCTTCACCTCTGGAATAGCAAAAATTGTTCCCCTCAAATCTTATTAAATCCACTAACAGCTAAAAAATTAACTGTAGGCTCAATTTGAAATTAATTTTCTACCCTTGCAAGCATGACTTTTTCACTGAAACACTAATGGGGCAGAAAAGCTGCATAAACGTATATACATAACAATATTTAGAAAAAGAGGAAAGAGAGAAAGAGAGAGAGAAAGAGAGAGAGAGAGAGAAAGAGAGAGAGAAAGAAAGAGAGAGAGAAAGCGAGAAAGAAAGCAAGAAAGAAAGCGAGAAAGAAAGCAAGAAAGAGGAAAGGAAAGGAAAGGAAAGGAAAGGAAAGGAAAGGAAAGGAAAGGAAAGGAAAGGAAAGGAAAGGAAAGGAAAGGAAAGGAAAGGAAAGGAAAGAAAAGAAAAGAAAAGAAAAGAAAAGAAAAGAAAAGAAAAGAAAAGAAAAGAAAAGAAAAGAAAAGAAAAGAAAAGAAAAAAGAAAAGAAAAGAAAAGAGAAATTCTCTTTTAATATATGTAGCTGTTTTGAATCTTTCCCATTTTCTTTTCCCGGAGGGAATTCAGGGAAGATGCCGAGCTGACGGCACTGCCAGGTGGGTCGCTTGAGCCCGGGTGTTCTGGGCTGCAGGATGCCGTGCAGGGTGGCCGCCGCTTGTGGCGCGGCTCTGGGGTGGCGGCGGAAAGCCAGGATCACAGCACAGAGGCAGCGGAGTGCCGGCCCTGGCCCGGCTTGTGGCAGGCCTGGCGTGTGCAGAGTCGGGCAGCGGAGCCGCAGCGGGCAGTGCCGTGAGGGGAACTGCAGCGCTGCGGATGTGGTGCTGATGCGCACAGTGCCCATTCCCAGTCCACCCGGGCTGCAGAGCTGGAGCCATGGCCGTGCGCACTTTCTTCCATGGCGGCGCCGCGTGTGCCCGGTGGGTGCCCAGGTCCTGCCACGTGGATCTCCTGTATGGGCGCCACCATGATTGATGACACAGGCCAGCGGAAGGAAGACAGGATTGACACCTCAGAGCCCCTTCCTACTGGGGGACACAGGATGGTGTAGGGGCTGGAATTGAGAGCTTTTAAAAGTTCAACGGCTCTGGTGATCGCGCTCTCTCTCAGGGATTGGTCCAATAGGCGGGTCATCCACAGCGGTTTCAGCCGTCTCCTTGGAACTGTCCCGCCTCTTGTGCCAGCCATGGGCTGTCTTCTGAGCCTCCTATCGTGTCCTGAGATTCCTGGACTTCCCTGTATCCTGGGCTGCTCTGCATTTCCCATGGTTTGGACGTCGCTGCAGATTCCTGATCCTGGCTGCACAGCAGTGGCAGCGGACCCAGCATTGCCTACTGCCTGAATCGTTTTTGTTACAGTTTTCAACAACTGTTTCATTTTAGGGTTTGGGGTGTTTGGTAGCTGGAGTGGGACCTAGGTCCCAGGAGTTTTGTTTTTTTCGTCATGTAGTAGGGGCATGGTTTTTGGGTGTGAGGTGCGTGGGGGTTTTTTTTGTTTGTTTGTTTGTTTTTGTTCTTGTTTCATTTTCCTGTAGCTGAAATCATATTTATATGCATACATTTTTCATTCATATTTTTATTTTTAATAAATCTTGTTGCATTTTCTCTAATGAGCTCTCTTTCCAGTTGTGGTTAAATAGCCCTCCCACTGTCTCAAACTGAGACACTTACCTGTCTGCAAACCTTCTCAGGGAAAAATCTTTTATCTCTTCTCTATTACTTTTTGGATTTTTAAAATATTTTTTTCAAATGAAGTATTTATTTATATGCCCTAGAACCACCTGGAAATTAAATGGCACATTAGACTGTACACATCTTTTCCTGAACAATACATGATATACACTAACACTTATACACGTTCTCAAGATTACAGGCATTCAAAAGAACTCTTGAAGTATACATAGTACTGCTTCTTTACATTGAGATCCAAGAAGTCCCACACTAGGAAAATATTTCCATTTTTGTCCATACCAGTTAGTTGCATTGCAGATGTGCTCTGTACACACCTGGGAAAGCTTTTATATTGCTTTCTAGGAACTCAAAGGGAGGATATTAATGTATGAGAATGCCTGCAGGATGGGAAATATTGGAACATTTCATAGCTGAGCCAGAGCAATAGGAAGATCTTGATGCCATGCATTTCATTTTCTTTAGTACAGTCATATGTCTGCCTGTATAGTATTAATATAATTGACACTATCCTCTCTAATAATTCTTGGCAGAGTACAAGGAATACAAATTGATTTGAGCTGTCACAGTGAAATGTGTTCTCAAGATAACTTTGAAAACAAAGAACAAAGTACCAGCAAGAAATAGAGTTGTGAGAAATAGTTGTTAGAAGTTTTTTACAGAAGCAATGAAAGCAAAAATTGATATAAGTTCTCCTCACTGTCTTCCTGATTTGTATTTTTTCTTTTTTTTTACATTAAACAGTGGCAGATCTCTTCAATAATACAGTAGCGGTGCAGTCTCAAGGAGTATATATAGTTCAAAAAATAATCTTGGGCAACCTCTTAAAGTAGAGTGAAAAAAATCTCAGCATGAAAATTTTTTCTTATTTATCATTGGGTAGTGAGTAGGGAGTATATGGAGGGCCTGAAAGAGCTTATGGCTGTTGACAGTCAGCAGTGGTTGGGTGACACATTCCCTACATGTGTTTTGAAATTTTAATTTACAATGGCTATGGAAAGTGTGAACCTGAGGAACCTTGAGGAAGAAGTCTCTCATTATTTCACAGGAGAAGTACAGTTGGGGTCCTGGCAGTTCTCATCATCCTGAGCCTGTTGGCGGTGGCGGCAGGGCTCGGTGGCCGGAGTGGGGGTGTGCCTGCCACGGCAGTGCTGCTTCTGCTGGTGCAGGCCAGGGCGGTGTGTTTGCCCCTTGTCTGTGCTGGCCAGCTGGGCATGGGGACTGTGTGGGAGGGATTGAAGCCAACCGCCATGCTGGCATGGTATTAACGAAAGAAATGTTTGTGGGCAGAAGTGGGGCAGAGCTGGGGCAGGGCAAGCTCAGTTGGTAACCAATAGTAAGATAGAACAACACATGGCTGCACCTGTCAGGTGTGTGGAGATGCAGGAGAGCTATAGAAGGTCCCCAGAGCTGTATATAAGTGCTAGAACTCTCAGCCTCTTCCTCTTTTTGTTGGTGACTTTGGTGGGAGCAGCAGCCCGTTTTGCTGCTCCGAGCTGCTGCATCTGCCATTTTGTTTCGACCACGTGGTCGTCGGCTCCTCCAGCCGCCACTGCTGCCCTGCCCCTGGCCTGCTGCCCTCTTGCCATGACCTAGAGCAGTTCTTTGGTAAACTTGGAATCCCCGCTCTTCCCACAGCAGCCACATTTCCACAGCACCCTCCAGTGAGCAGCACAGAGTGGCTACAGTCTTCACCATCTCCCCACAGCCGCTGGCAGCCCCCTGCTGCTTCATTGTGTTTCAGGACACTTAGGGACAAAAATAAAAGGGTTCTTTGTTTGGTCTTTCTTTGTTTTGGTGTGGGTGCTGCTGGTGGTGTGGTTTTTTTTCCTTGGTTGAGGGGGTGATTTTATTGTCTTGTTTTTTTGTTGGGCCCCCTGGTATTTTATTTTTAATTTAATTTTTTTTTTCTTCATTTTTTCCTACCTCGTATATGCATATCATATTTTGGTAATAAAATTCTTATTTCTTTATACATCCTGTATCTCTAATTTTCTTAAAAAAGCATTTTTATCCTTAACCTGGGACTCAGAGGTAATGAATAAGATTTATTCAGCAATATGTCAAATATCCAAAGCAATCACTCTATTGATCAGGAGTTCTCAAAGTCTCAGTGGCATGTCCATGTTTGGGACCAAATATCCTCTCTGAAAGTTCATTGGTGCCCTTCTGGCAAAACAAACCTCATTGCGTGATTTCACTGTGTGATCACTGATCATTGAATTTGCTAACTTGGATATGAATAACAATGAGATGTAAACTGTCATTACTGTTTCAAGAAGCTAAAAGCCTTTCAGAGGTTTCAAATAATTGTCCTTCTTTTGTAATCCAGACTCTTCCATGCTCAAGATGAGACTCTCAGTTATCTTTGTGGAGCATTCAAAAAAGTGTGAATAATCCCAAGCTGATCCAACACAGACTTTCCTACTCTGCTCCATGGTAAGAGACAAGAGCATGGTTTTTCTTAATTTATAAATAGCTATTTCTCATGAAGATCTTCCCTACTAGGGTCATTATAAAATAATAAGATAGCAATTGGGCCACTTGTTTATCTCTCTTATAAATATGGGCTTGAGATAATAAGAATGAAATTCATTCAGGAATGCTCAAGTTTTATGAAAGGAAGGGGTCACTTTCATGTAAGAGAACCTTATGATTATTTATTTTCCTATTGGCAAGCCAGTTTTCCTTTGAAAGGATATATCGGAGGGTTTACAACTTTACTTATGATACATGAGATCTACAAAGACAAAAAGAATTTACGTGAAAAAACAGGAAATACCACTAAAGTTAAATTAATCTTTTTAATGGGTAGGTTGTAACTGTCACTAGAAGCTTTTTGTGCAGAGAAAAGTAAAATTTGATTTCAAAGAAATTTTAGTGCTTTAAGTCACTATTCTGAAATCTCTCTAAAAGAGAACAAATAGTTTATTTTTAGTTGCCTTAGATACAAGGTCTTTATTTTACTCCTATGTATTGTTTTTTCTGTAGCCAGGTTTTAGTGGCAGTGGGGAGGGGCTGAGGGAGAGGCTTCTTCAAAAAGCTACTAGAAGTTTCCCCATGCCCAAGCTGGGCCCGCTGCTAGCCAAGGCCGGGCCAATCAGTAGTTGACAGAACGCCTCTGTGATAACATATTTAAGAAAGAAAAAAAAAAAGTAGTAAGAAAATGAAGATGGCTACTGGAGAGGAGCAGGGTGAGAACCTGTGAACAACAACACAAACACCAAGGTCAGTACAGAAGGAGGGGGAGGAGATGCTCCTGGCGCCGGAGCTGAGATCCAGCTGCAGCCCATGGGGAAGACCATGGGGAAGCAGCTGTCCCCCTGCAGCCCATGGAGGACCACAGGAGTGCAGAGATCCACCTGTAGCCTGTGGAGGAGCCACGCCGGAGCAAGTGGATACTGGGAAAGGCTGTAGCCCGTGGGAGACCCAAAGTGGAGCTGAGTCCTGGCAGGGGACTGTAGCCTGTGAGGAGAGGAGCCCACTTAAAATAAGATTCTCCTGTAAGGATGTGTGGCTCGTGGAGCCCACGCTAGAGCAGCCTGAGCCTGAGAGACTGTACCCTGTAGAATATCANCCCACCCCCCCACCACCTCGCCTTTTCCCTTGACCACTGCAAGAGAATAGGTTGAATGTAAAAAGGAAAGGGTGGGGAAGTAAAAGGTGTCTTTTAGTCTCTCACTCTTATCTCTGATCTCGTTCATAATAAATCTGATTCCCACATGGAGTCTTGTTTTGCCTGTGACGGTGATTAAGAAAAAAATCTATTATAGTCCTTATCATGAATAACGAAACCTCTCATTATATTCTCTCTCTCCTCTATAGCTGGGCAAAGGGGAGTGAGAAGGTGGCTGTAGTGGGCCCCTGGCACTCAGCCCGGGTTAAACCACTACACTCCTATCATAGAAATACAAACCTAATTATTTGATAGGTGATTGAATATTTCTCTATTGCATTTAGGATGAGATAACAAGAGCATGCACAGGAGGTGATAAATATGGTGGATAAGGAAAGCAAACACTTATTTCCTCCTCTGTCTACTTACACAAACCAACCACAACAAAAATTGGTTGAAGTTTTTGGAGTTTGTTTTAAAAATTTTGTATAATTTTTTTTTCCATGGAACAAATTAAAAAATTAGTCAAATATAAAAATAAATTGTATAAATGTGTTCATGTGTTTATATAACAATGTATGGGAGAATGATGAAAACAAGAAAACCATTGGTCTTGTAACCAGTACAACAAACAAACTTTTGTAACTGAAAAAAAGGTGACAGTATCTCTTTGCTCGTTGGTATAAATCCATTTAATATCCTAATCATGCAGGAATCACAGGAGTTGTCAGAATCACTATACATGCAACACTCTTTCCTTCATCAGTATATACCTAATTGAAAAAAAACACACATCCTTTTTTAAAATAGTTTTCATGGAATCTGAAATATTTTGAGGATGAAAATATTGTAGGAATTTTCATAGGATTTATTCAACAGTCATTTTAGGAAAAAATATCCTTAAACATTTTAAAACTTCATTTAGAGAAAAACTGTGGGTTTGTGGTTTGTTTGTTTGGGGTTTTTTGTTTTGTTCTTTTTGTATTTTGAAATTATCCCATGTTTATCTATTTAAGACTATTTAAGACAATAAAATTATTGGCTCATGCACAGTGCATTTTTCTATTGATATACCACAATTATTTTTTTTTATTCAAATAATGGATTTAGATTTCTGGGGGAAAAAAAAAGTTTTATAATGTTATTTTTTTTTCTTTGGAAAAATAAATGATGGTACAAATTATTTTTATTAACTCTTCCAGAAATAGGATTAAAAGTGAACTATGCAGAAATTAGACAATATACAATGTAAATGTCTAGTAGAGTCCAAACCTCTGTGCATCTACCACTTAGGAATCAACTGAATATATAGGGGGGGTGTGGTGGTTTAAGCACCACAATATTAACTAGGGGGCACTCTTAGTAATGACGAGAAGAATGACAGAATGTGACAACAGCAAAACACTTTATTTGTCTGGAGCTCAAAGAAAACACAGTTTAGGGAACCCCAGACTCAACACATAAAAACAAGCACCCAGCAAAACCACAAAAAGGAAAACCAAGAAAAAAGGAATAAGGGAACTGCTTTCAAAGGCCAGCCAAACTGGCCACAGAGAGGCAGTGGAAAAGGAAGAGCCACTTTCTCTTTCTTCTGGAATCTCTGAAAAAAACCCAACAACACAGTGAAAGGTTCTCCCCCCCCCAACCCGGGATGTTATTTGGGGAAGCTTTCAACCTGTAGTTGTGCTCGTGTGGCTCCAATGCCAATGGAGGTGGGCTGAGTCAAGCCACGGGGCCTGGGAGTAGGAGAGGGGGAG
>VXBA01001582.1:46811-60869 GCA_013399895.1 Serilophus lunatus
CCTGCCAGCACACCTCCCTGCACCCCCCCCCTCCCTTTTCAACCCACTACAGGGAGTTATCTCAGATGTAATATATTTCTGTACTTCGAGTATATACAGGAGTATTTAAAGAGTTAATGGAAATTTGCAAGCAAATGAGTTAATTTGTGAAATAAATTTTGTTTTAGTTGTTTTCATTTCATTGTTGGATTCTTGGCTTCCTTGACAGTGAGTAATCCTCATATTAGATAAAATTTTAGTCTTGTGAAAGTCATTGCCCTTTTCCTCTTAAATAATAACTCACACTTAGGAAAATTATCAATAGTACGAAATATTTTTAAAATAAGTTTTTTTCAAAACTCATTGTTATCTTCTTAAAGCCGGCAGCCTCCTTTTCCTTTAAGACAGCAATTATCCTTCTGTGTCTGGAAGAATGAATAAAGAACTTATTTATTACTAACATATATTATTAAGACTGCTTTCACTTTTGTTAACAGCATTCACCAAATGGAATTTAAGGTAAAATTGACAAGTAAAAGGAAAAAGAAAATGGTAGTGTCCAAATGACTGAGCTTGATAACTCCATTTCAAGAGTACATTCCTATTCAGAGAGCATTGTGAAGCCTTTGTAATTTAAATATTTGCTAAGAGTTAAGCAATTGCCAAAGTGGTTTTTCCTACTAGGCAAGAAATACATATACAAAAAGCTTGATAAAAAGAATATTGATATCAAGCTGAGCTTTTCACAGACTGAAGCCAGAGCTTTCAAGCTGCTTTGTCAAACCTCTGCTATTGAGGTGCCTGAGCATTACTTTTTAAAAATTAAGGGCCTAATGGATCTAAAATAATTGTAGCTATATTGTCGTTTCACAAGCACAGACTGAAATGTTCAACCAGTTCATCCATTCAAAAAATCAGACCCCAATGATGTTTGACTTATAGATGAATTGTCCCTTCAATGTGACATATTTGACAAAACTTGGTGCTACAATTACTTCAGAGATGTTTTCTCAAATTCATTTGGATTTTTAATGAGAGACAACCAGTGAACCTCTACATGGATAAGTGAAATGAGGCCCTCCCATTCCGGACAAGGGAGGGAGGGTTTGGTTTTCTTTCACCTGTGCTTGTGTTTTTCAGAGACTAAAGGGCCAAAAGTGCTTCCAAAGAGAGAGGGGAAAGAAGGAGACACTCTTTCCTACCCTTTCCCCCTGACCCTTTTATATTTAACTCCCTTGTAATAAAACTGTTTCCCCTGCCGACCATTCTATTCAGTTTTCTCCATCACCTTTATTGAACTCGCCCCCCTGAATGCTAAACAGTGCTTTAACCACTACACTCATCAGAAACTACAAATTCACATAGAAAAACCTCAGGAACAATCTCCTTTTTTGAAGTAATACACCCTTTGTATTATTTCAGTTTCTAAGACCCCTAAGACATTTGAATAAAAAATAATGGCTTCGTGCTCTATAAGTTAGAAATCAAACTTTCTAAGGCTTAACTAGAAGGTGGCAAATCATTTATAGTTTCATTGTAATTTTGTTAATTAATAGTAACTCCATTTCAATTATTTGGAGTTTTTTGAGATTGATTGAGAAATTGATAATTGAGATCTTACTGTCTCTGACCTTTATCTTTACCTACAAGGCTTGAGAAGCGCTGGCACAGTACATTGAACTGTTCACTTTGTTAAGCGGTAATGTCTGGAGGAGATTTGAAGTGCACTAGTAAGATATAATAATACATTCAAACTTTTCTTCTTTCTCTTGACATTTGAAATATCAAGAGTACTACATAATCATTTCCGTCTCCTTTTCCTAGGGGTTCTTGACACATCTCAAAACGATGATAGCTAATAGTGCATGCAGTTGAAAACTGAAAGCAAAAAACCCCTCCCAATCCACAGCAGGTGAGTAAAAGATGGTAGCAGTTTGAAAAATAGCCTTTCATAATATATTTTTGACTGCCCAGAACTTTTCGAATTTTGCAGTAAAATGAAGAATTTGAAGGTGGTAAGACACTGGCACAGGCTGTCTGGAGAAGTTTTGGCTATCTCATCCCTGGAAGTGTCCAAGGCCAGGTTAGATGGAGCTCTGAGCAACCTGGTCTAGTGGAAAGTGTCTCTGCCCATGACAGAGGCTTGAAATTATATGATCTTTATAGTTCCATCTCACTCAACGCATTCTATGATTCTGTGCATACTAGACTTAATATTTAACTGCATGACTTGCATGTTAATGTTTGTGATTTCAATAGTAGTCAGATTCCTGGCTTGCCTAAGTTCTATTTCAACTTTTTTATGCTTAAAAGGAATAGAATTCTCAAATGCTATCTTGGAAAAAAAAATAAAATATGAAAGCACAAACTTCTTTTGAATTTTATTTTAGGTTAAAATACAAGCTATTTTTATTTGTTTTCTTCTTCCTTTTCAATTTCTGCTACTTTAAACTTTTTCTCTCTCTTCCTATGTCATAGATGAAATTCACAAAACTTTCACGACTGGTAGATGGTAACATCAGCTTGATTTAGGGAAAAAAGTATTTATTGAGAATTTCAGGAAAAGGTTTGAAGAGTGCTCTGAGTCAATTACAAAGCATTTTTAGGGGCATGGCACAAATTTGATTTATCTCAAAAGAATGATGCAATTTGTTTCAAAATGTTAAAGCAATGAATATGACACAATCCTGCTCATGACAGTGTTTCTTTTGAACTATTTTCTCTGCTTCCTCTTTTTGAACTTACAAGCATATGGAGTTTTCAACTGAAATGTTTTGAGCATCTGGAGTGTTGAAGATGGTTGTCTGAACTTGTTGGACATGTTCTGTAGGCATACAGTTACTTTTCTTATTTTTTCTTGAGAGCCATCACTAATGTTTTAAAAATCACCCTATAACTCTGCAGAGTTCTGAAGCTGTGAAGTCACCCTTACACTGCTTTAAATGAACACTGAGTTGTGTGAGTAAGAAGGAATTCAAAATCCTCTCCAAAAGCAACTATTTTTTTCATACTCTAGTGCATTGGCAGATGTAAAATCAAGAAAGACTAATTAGTCCTTGATGTTCTGAGAAACAGAGAGTGACCCATGCAAAGCAGAATTTTGGAAATGGGGTATCTGTCTTCTTGACTCACGGGATTTCCATCAGGTTTGTCTGATAGTATGTGAGAACAGTATATTAAAAAGTCTTCATTATATATTTATTACAGAAACATGCTACCTCTTCATCAATTTAACTCTTCTCTAAATAGCTCTAAAGAACTTTTCCCTAATGGAAGTAAATGTTACTGCTCCTTGCTAACCTTCTCAGGAAATATTTTCATTGTTTTATTATCTCTTAGATACAAATGTTGATTCAGTTACAACTTTTCTAAGAAAAAAATAAAAAGCTTATTATTAAAAATATTGTCATAATCTGAAAATCATATTGCAAAAAGGACAAAGAGATGTTTTGGGTGAGAAGATTAAAGAAAATTGGAAGAACAAAAAGAAAAAAAAAGTAAAAGGCACAAGTGTGACATGAAAAGCGAAAAAAAATCCCAACAAATATTGAGCTGAAACAAAATTTTGTTGTTGGCTCCTAGCTGATTAAAATTTAATCACTGCTCATTTTCTGCTTTTATTTGCTGTAACAGAATCAGAAATGGAAACTGGTGACATTATATGGCATTACAGATTCATTAAGATAAGTTCTAATGATTTGTCCTTATAGTGCCATTCCTTATGATTACCATATGGTTTGAAATGGAAGTGCAATTAGATCTCTAATGCTTTATTAGCTTCAGCTACACTCACTTTGCTTCTTAAATGAACCCCTCATTGCTTTTCCAGTATCCTGTGAATTCTGACTCTCTCTCATTGTTCATTTATATGTGTTTTTACTTTTTTTTTTGAGGAAAGGAGACTTTGCTTAATGAAATTGTGTCCATGCTTAACGTTTGCTCATGTTATAGACTTGATTGAAAACTCGCACAAAATAACAAGCAAAGGTAAAAATATATTGTAGTCGGTTAGGGAAGTAGTTTTGTCTTGGGAGGGAGGTTGTTTAAAATTGTTTTTTAGCTTGAGAAGGGAAACAGCCAGCTTGGATTGTGAAATCCCTCCCCAGGTGGTTGAGGGGAGTGAGTGCAGAACTGTGTCTCACTGGGGGCCCCCTTCCCTGGCGACAATGCCGAGGCAGGGGCTCTTCCCGGCTGTGCCCTGCTGGGTCCACCCCGTGCTGGGGCCAGAGTTCTCCCCAGGCCAGGTGGGGAGCAGGGCAGCCTCTGCACCGGCCCCAGGGAGCAGAGTCGACCCCAGTGGCAACAGCCAATCCTGGGGTGGTCCTGCGGCCCCTTCTGAGGCGGCTGCCGCTCCACACCTGAGAGCAGCAAGTGCCTGTGGGCAGTGCTACTGGCCCTGGGAATGCCTCACGGCCAGCACCAATGGCGGCCAGCGGCCCCCTGAGCCTGAGCACTTGGCAGGTTTGGTGGGGGGACGCCATCTTGCCTATGGTGAAATCCTGGGCAGAGGAGCGGCACCCAATGCTGCCAACCAATAGGAATACAGCCTGTCTGGAAAGAGGACTTTGAGTTCACGTGATATCAGGAGCCCACGAAAGCCAGAACCCCGGAAATCCCATCCCATTTTGGCCGGCTTGTGTGGTCCAGATAACACCAAGCGCCGTTCCTCCTGCTCCCTCCTGGCTGCCTTTACCGCACAGCACCATCGGAGCTCCAACAGCGGCACCAGGGACTACCCAGCTGCAACAGTGTGGTGTCTGTTCCACTTGGGTTCCTCGGGGGAGGGTGCTTCTCACTGATTTTATCTTTCAGAGACTCCATGACCAGGGGATACCATCTTCAAGGCAGCTTTTCCCTTCCTTCCCTCTGCTCCTCAGCCCATCATTCTGCTTGGAGGAGCAGTTGGTTGTTTGTTTTCTTTTTATTTTTAATTTTATTGTGGAACATTATCGAGTCTGTTGTGTGTATTTAGTTAGTGCTTAGGAGGGTCTTTAGTTTTTGTGTCCCATAGAAAATAAACCTGTGCTTGCTGTTGCATCTCTATTCAGTCTTTTGTAACTGTTGCGCCCCCTTATGGTTCAAACCACCACATTGTTGGGGTTAGAGGGGATGCTGGGTCTTGAGTTTTGAAGGGGTTCTTGGAAAAAAGGGGGGAGGGGAGAGTGTTTGAAGGGTGATTTGAAAGATGTTTACTTGTTCCCTGTCTGTGTAAAACCACATTTTTTCCCTTAAGAAAGAAAACCGAGGTCTGGGAAATCTACGGATGTTTCTTCCCTGCCTTGCTCTCTGTGTGCCAGGATGGGGCTCTCCCCGCTCCTGCCCTCTGGGGCCTCAGTAGGGGGGACCGAGGCAGCCCCTGTTCCTGCTCAATCTCTCTCTCAGGGGAGGCGGGGGTCACCCCAGCTGTCTCCCCACAGTTTGCCCCAGGATGGGAGAGGAGATGTGGTTGACTGGTGCAGAGCCCCCCCATCCTCGCTCACTGTGAATCGGTGCCAGGGGAAAGACGGGACCAGCGATCAGAGGAGGCACAAGTGGAGTGCACCAGTGGCGCCGGGGTGAGCACGGGCTTCTGCGGTGGGCCCAGGTCTCTCGGCAGTGCAGCACGGAGTGCACGGATCAGGCTCAACAGTGCAGCCAGCATGGAGCTGGCGCGGCACGGGGGTGGTGCACCTTACCCCCACCCCGGCAGCGGCCAATCATGGCCCTGCCTGCATGGTGACAGCGGGTGCTTCCGGCCTCACGCTGCCATGAAGGAGCCTAGCGGCAGGGTCCCACAGTCCAGGCCTGGGGTGGCAGACCCAGGAGCAGCCCCTGCACAGCAGTGTGGGTGTGGCGGCTGCTCTGGGCGGCTTCTATGGCCCCGCTGTCCCAGAGATCCCTCCTGTGGGGATCCCTGGGACAGTGGCGAGGCCCCACACTGGCTCAATGCTGGCAGTGGCCATGCGCAGCAGCAGCAGCCACTCCGAAGGTGCCGTGGTGGCACTGAGGGTGACCCACGGCTGGCAAAGATGGGGCATCCAAGCCCCAAACACGCGGTTTTCAGCAGGAACCGCCATTTTGCCTGGAGTGAAGACCTTGGAAGAGAGGTGGAGCCTGGCTCTGCTGGCCAATCAGAAGATGGTTTGGCCGAGAAGATGACACCAATAATCATGCAAGACTTGGAGGGCTTAAAAAGCTGAACACGGAAGTCCTCGCCTCTTCAGCTTCCTGTCGAGCTGGGGAGCAGCATGGCCTCTCTCCTCCTGGCTTTCNGCAGCATGTCCTCTCTCCTCCTGGCTTTCAGACCCCACAGCTTGACTCCGCCCACCTTCATTGGCACCAGAGCCAAGCCAGCATAATCGCAAGTGAATGCTTCTCTGAGGGCCTCCCTGGGGGTGGAGGATGCTTTTCACTTCTTTTGTATTTTGCAGGGACTTCAAGGACCAGGAGTGATTACAACAGAGAGAGAGAGAGAGGCTGTTCCCTTTTCCTTCCACGGTTTTTCTCTGCCAGCCACCTGGCCTTTGAGAAGCAGTCTGTTTTTTTTGTTTTCCCTCCGTGACAACTGTTGGGTTCTCATATTTGTGTATTTTGTTTGAGTCTGGGGTTCCCATAAGGTTGTTTTGTTTTCTCTAGTAGAGCCCTAGACAATAAACTATTACATGCTTTTAAATTCTGTTCAGTCTTTTCGTCATTGTTGTGCATACTCCTAGTGAAAAACAGTGATTCAAACCACCACACACTTATATTTATAAAGAAAAAAATGAAACCTGTTTCTGATTTTAAAAAAAATATACTTGTGTTTTGTTGTAGAAAATGTCAACATTTGCTTTCCTATACCTGGAAAGAAATTGTGATCAAATCAAGTAAGTGATTATTCTTTCTCAAAAAGATTCTCAGCAAACGTGACATTGACTAGCTGAAAGGCATCACAGAAGTAATTGGAAAGAATTGAGCCCATGGTGATGCCTCAGTTCTCCAAACCCCAAATGAACTTCATTGGGATTATGCACATCTTAAGAAGGTGCATGTATTCATAATTTTGCAAAACTAGAGCTTAGTTCATTAATATTGTGAAGGCTGTAACACTCTTAAGCTCATTTAAAAATATTGTTTGCCTTTCTTTTTGTTTTAATAACTATTTTGTAACTAAATTATGTAGTTGACGGTTAACACCATTTACACCATCACAGTTTCTCTGGTAAATAGGTGACCCCAGACGTCTTGTTTCCTTACTTATTTATTTAATTCAGTTTGCCTGAGTTTGCTTGTGACTGAAAACGTCATTACATCAGAGCTTTCTCTAGGTGGTCAGTGCAAGCATATAATGAAAGAAAGAAATTTGCCTACATATTAATGACAGGAGTTTTTCCTCTGCTGTCTGTGATGCTTTTTTCTGTGAAAGACATTTTCAATATTGTTGCATATTTCATTATGTTCAGTTGAAACAAATTGGATGAGAAAAAATGGCTTTTTTTTTGTATGACTGTTTTCTACAATCTTTTGTACATGTCCAGATGTACAGATTTCCAATTAATTTGGAGGTTTCTCTGAAAAAATGGAATTAAGGAAGGGATTTTCTATGAAGACTTGAGGGTTCCACAAAGTACAAACTGTATGTACTAGTCTGGAACTGCAATTAAGAAAACTAATAATTTTAATGGGAATATTGAGTCATCTAAATCAAAAAAATTCAGGCAGTGTCCAGCAGTTGTGAAGATTGTGATTGCAATTTATTTTAAAGAAGAGAAAAAAATCATAATTGGAAAAAAATCAAAAGAAGTTCCAGCACAAAGTCATCAAAACTCTGGTTGGTTTACAAGGTTCAAGGCTTGCTAACTTACCCCAGGGTCAGAAAATGCAATATGAATACATGATTAAAAATGTCTTAACCAAAGAAATCTGTACAATGCCTATTTAATATTTACACTCGTGTGATTATTTCAGACAGAATATTTTCTTCTTAGACCATAGACAGAAAGAGAAATGGGAATATGTTGTGTGGCAAGAGGAAACTAAGTACCTCATTAATGATTTCCAGTAATCTGGTATATAAATTTCAGTTGCTATGCTTTAGACTTTCCTGTACAGTTATAGATAGGAAAGGCATAGCTGCTGAAGAGTAAGAATTTATATCAACAATAAGTTGATCTTTAATTTATTAGCTGTTTAAGAAAAATGTTATCCTTATATGACTGAACATTTGCTTCTTATTTACTGATACTATGATAAATTGCTTTTTATTCAAGCGCTCTTAATTTGGCACAAAATGTCTAAGATATATACGGCAGCTACTTAGGCATTGACATCGAAAGGTCCCCTGGTCCAACTTTTCATTGGAAAGGGAGCCTAGGTGAGATTATCTAGCCCCCTGTCCAATCAAATCTTTAAAACCTGCAGTAATGGGGACTCTACCACATCCCTGTGTAGGTTGTTCCAGTGACTGACTCTTGTTACTGTAAAAAAAATCTAATATCAAAAGGAAACCTCTTGTGGTGTAACCTGCACCAGTTGCCCCTTGTTTTTCCCATGCCATTCCTTGTGAAGAGAGAGCCTTTACCATCTTTTAGGCAACTCTTGAAGTACTGGAATATTGAGAAAAGGAGGAAATACTTATTGCCTTCAGTATTTACACACAGGTGAGTTCTCCATACCTTTGACCATCTCCATGGCCTTCTTTTGGACACTCTCCAGTCTTTCTTGTCGTTTTTGAATGATGGAGACTGAAACTGCACACGGTGCTCCAGGTATGACCTGACAAATGCTGAGCGGAGTGGGATGATCATGTCTCTATCTCTATTATGCCTTTCTCTTAAAGTGATGACCCTGCAGTTGCAGTCCAAGATGTTTCACCTTTGTTTCTGTAGCAGTGCACTGCTGACTCATTTTCAGCTTGTTGTCTGCCAGGACCCCCAGGCAGCCCTTTTCTCACTTGTTAAACTTCCTACCATTCTTGATAGATCACCCTTCCAGTCTGCCCAAGTCTCTTGCTAACATATCTACCCCTTCTGAAATGTCCACCTCACCACTCAGTTTAATGTCAGCAGCAAACCTGATGAGAAATGTTTTCAGTCCCATCATGTCAACCATTATGAAGATGTTAAACATCATGGAGCCCAGTATTGGCCCTAAGGGATCACATTTGTAACAGGTTGCCAGCTGGAGCAAAACGCCTTGATCACCACTGTCATGTGTCACATGTTACCCAATTTCCTATTCATCTCCAAGACTATTAATCCAGTTTGTAACTTGGGGGTTTGACTAGGATAAGGCTTTGGGAAACTGTACCAAATAATTTGCTGAAATAGCTGTAACTTCTGCAAAAGACAAATAACGCTTCTATTATAGCCTGCTGATTTACAGGATACCATTAAATTTTGCATTCTTAAAGTAACTAGACTTATTTCCTGCCATTACAAATTATACTTACTCAGTTATTATATTTGGTAGTTAAACTTATTTGATTCAGGCTAAAATTAAGTAGAACTGATGAATGTTTTCTCTGCAGATCTTTTGATCTGCCCATCACAGAAATGCCTATCTGTCATCAAGATTTAAGCAAATAAATATTTTAGTTGTTTAGACCCTCAAATTACTGATCATGAAAGTGGCCAAAGTGAGGATCTGCAGTTGTGGAGCAGAAGGTATTTTAAGGAAATAAAAATCCTGCTGCTCTGTTTCAGCAAGAGGGAGTGTGTTTTCATTCACTAGCTGACTGAAGTAATTAGGAAGGAATACATTGCTCAATGGAGCATTTTGCTTAGAGTTAACGGCCTGCAGAAAAAGGAGCACAGATCTAGTGGGTAATGAATCCTACTTCAAGGCTGTAAGGAGGGCTGCATGTGGACAGATGTGTGGGTGACAATAAATCATTAATAAGCCATGATGAAGAGGCACAGGAATGTTGACTGTTGGTACATACCTTGAAAGAAACAGCTCTGAAGGCTGCATGACTTCAGCTTCCAAAAAAACCCTCTAGAAGAATTAGAACAGTCCAAGAGGGTTTCACTCTGGTGCCTGCATAACACATCTGAAATATTTTAATATTTCCTAAACTGAAGAGAGAGTGACAATCCAGCCTTGTGTTTGGGGCACACTCAGCAAGTCTGAATATTTAATCACAGATGCAAAGTAGGTGAAGTTTAGATGAGAATTCGATGTAGAATGAAATGTCCACTTGAAAATGAGCTGAGAGTCTGTATCGTTCTGCCTTTGATTTACACTCCCTTTACAAGGCGAGAACTGTTTTGGTTTTTTTGCTTTTTTTTTTTTTCTTTTCTGTGCAAGGTGATGAGAATTGCATCAAACTATTGCTACAGTTCACTTAACCTAAACTTAACCTATGTGTGGAGGAATCACGCTGTTGTTCAGTATATCTGTTATATAATGAAATGATTAATATTCACACCGTGTTTTGCCTTTTTGAGGGTCTTCAGGTGTTAATTAAATAATCTTCCAAAATTTCCTAAGAAGAGAATGAATATTTTTAAACCACTTTATAGTTTGAATTTTTTTTTCTCATTCTAAGCATTGTTTAATTTCAAGATTCTACCAGATTTTCTACAGATGAGATATTATAAACATCTATCTCAGTATAATATTAGCTGATTGTAGAAAACTGTATCTTGAGCACTTCTGATGTTTATGTATCCATGCTTGCCTTTACAGTGCCAGTTTGAGATAGGGTAATTAAGGATACAATTCATAACCAAGTCAGGTTTTACTATTCAGAAATTTACTTGTATGTTGCTCCTTTTTGTTATCTTCTAGTGTTCTTAAACAGATTATGATTAGAACCAATGCCTTTTATGGCTATTTGAGATGACTTATTTATTAAGAATAATTAGAGTAAATAACATTGAAAATTTATATGACTGGAACACAGAATTTCACAACCAAAAATAGATGTAGCTAAGAAGCCAGGAGGGTCAGCTTTTATACCAAAGATAAAGCTTAAATATCCAGCTTTGTAATAATAAACAACAATAAAAAGAATATAACAGACTTTATTGTCACTTCAGAACGGATATTTGACTTCTTATCAATATCATGAAATGAACTCTCTATTATTAACATCTGGTAGCTTGTCCATATGCAATGAGCCAGTTTTTCTCAGTATAAGATGTGCAGCATCTCTTTCAGAGAAGTCCAGAACAGTGAACGGGCAACTAATAGGTATGCAAACCAAGTTATTTCTGGAATTATCCACACATCCTGAAAACAAACCCTCTGAATGTGATAACTAATTATCATTTCAGTAGGTATTTTAAATACTTAAATTCAAAGTGGAGCATCAGAGAAGTCAAGCAAACAGATAATCCATATTTTAAGTCCTTGCATTCAAAGAACAGAAGTGTTAAAGTAGTATTATTTATGCATTCAAATGTATATGCATTAATACTTCAAAATACTTGTCTGAGATGATGCAAAAGTAAATAATTAGGTAGATATGAAAACCTTTATTTCTTAAGAATAAAGAATAAGAATAAAGAAAAGGCCTCACAATACATATGCCTATGATTCTTAGAAGCAGGCTGTGATTCAAATGCTTATGTTTTGTTCAGTGCCTTGCCTTAGAGTTTGTGTCTCTGTACTGAAAGCCATTTTCTCAAAAAATTTAGGAAGAGGAGTTGCTTAGGTCTTTGTAGAAGTTCCTAGCACTCATATTTAACAATGGGTTCTTGAACAGATTATTAATGCTAAAGTTGTGGTCATGAGATCAAGAACCCATTTCTTAAAAGGTTTGAAATTGATGATAGTTCATCTACTCAGGACAAAAATAATGAAAATCTCTTCTTGTCTTTCTGAGAATTTAATATAAATTGTTAAGCTTTCCTACTGTTTTTTGTAGCTTTTTAAAAAATATTTTTCATTTTTTTTCCAGTATATTATTTGAAAATACGCTGCAACAGTAAAAAAGCCTGGAGCAAACAGAGAAAGTGTTCTGTGAGCATTAAAGGTTATAGTAAATATTAGATATTTTATTGTTCTTTTCCCAGATTGTTTTCCAGAGCTCTTAATTTAGTCGTATTAGCAACTAGAATCACATTAATAAATGCATAAGATGGCCTAATTAATATCATGTACTGATTTTCTTTTTGTTTTTATTTTAATTCAATAATATAAAATGCATTAAAAATATTTTCTCTTTTTAAAGCATCCAATTTGAGTGGAAACTGGTTGAATTAGAAAGGGAATAGTCTATATGACCTTATGTGTCAGTGAGTGTCTGAGAAAATTGGTTAGAGCAACAATTTTAAACGAAGATTAGAATTTACAGAATACAAATGGATGCTTTTAAAAAGTAAAACATTCACTGTTTTTCCTTTGAATCAACTAGGTGACACTATATTGAAAACAGCTCTTTGAAGCTGAGTTCACACTTCAAAATGGAGAATACATCTGTAGGGTACAGTATTAGATCGGGTTTTCACCATGTTCAAGAGACTTTGAAAACACACGGTATTTACAGTAATTTTCAAAATTCAGTGTAAGCTTGTTTTACAAATCTAAATTATAGAATCATAGAATTATAGTATCATAGAATTATTTAGCTTGGGAAAGACCTCTAAAATCAAGTCCAGCCCTTAATGCATGACTGCCATGTTCACCACTGAACCATGCCCCTAAGTGCCACACCCACACATTGCTTGAGCATTTCCAGGGATGGTGATTCCATCACCTCCCTGGGCATCCTGTTCAAATGTCTGACAACTGTTTCTGTGATAATTTTTTTCCTAATAATTTTTTTTCTGATTTCCTAATAATTTTTTTCCTAATCTAAACCCTCACAAAATAATGTCTGTTGGGGTTTTTTTGTTTTGTTTTTTTTTTTCCCTGTAAGATTAACAAGTCTTGTTTCCAAAGAAAGTACATCTTTAAACAATGGAAATTATTGTTCTTCACTGTTGTTCACTCACAAAAATTAACTGAGATCTGCTTTTTAGAAGCCATTAGGAGTATTCTGAAGTGCCTCTACAATGAGCGGTAAGTAATGCCAAAAAATCCAAGAAAGGAGATTTCATACTGAAGAATTTTTGCTGCTTTCTATACTGATAGCAGCAACCTGAAGATTCAATTTTCTTCTTATTTTTATGAGCTGGCATCAGGAAAAAAAATAAATTGAATATTCTGACACTAAATTTAAGGCAGTCCAGAGGCTGAATATAAAAGTAAAGACATTTAAAAACAGATTTAAACATTAGCTGAAAGAGTTTTTTTCTCTTTTTAGAGATAAATGTATATATGGATATGATGTAGGAGTCATAAAAAAATCAGCTTTAGCTACTTCATAATCCAATTATATAAAAATCTTATGCATCTTGGACTGCTAAGATAAAGAGTAACTATATTGTGTATTGTACAAAAAAAATTATAGAAGTTTAATTCTTCTACAACTGTCTTGATTTTCATGGAGTAATTTTAAATTTTCATGTAAATGTAGATTTTACTGGTAATTATACTATAGACATCACATATAATTTTTACAGTTTGAAGCTCACATCTGTGATTGATGTTGCTGTGCTGTGGTCTGGAGACTCAATGTAGACAACAGTGATGTTATTGTCAAACTCTAAATAAACTTTAATGACTATAAAAAGCAATAGGTTAAAATGAGTTGGTGGAACTACTTTAAAATGCACAGGCAATTTTTCATATCTTTAGTGTTATCTGCATTTGTCCCCTGTAGATTTTGCACACATAGATATCATTAAATAAGTTTTCTTTTTGATTGGGATTTCTGTAAATCTGAATTTTAAGAAATACTTTTCTGAAGTCAGCAACATTACAGTTGCGGTCCTCCACCTGCTACTTTTGCTCATCTTACTCGAGAAACAAATCATAATAATTTTCCTTCTTATGAGGGACTATTTCAACCTGTATGTTATTAATAAATTACAATTTCAAGGTTGTTTTTTTTAAAAAAAAAACAGCACCTGTTTTAAATTTCTTACAGATATTATGGACAAAAACACCAACATGTCATTCAGGGCTAGAACGAAGAATAAATAAAATTTCTCTGGGCTTTGCGGCATTTTAAAATATTAACAAAACGAAAAGGATTGAAATTAGTATATGTATTGGGTGTGTCTGAGATGG